>ML298101.1:21516-86011 GCA_005239495.1 Nicotiana undulata | reverse complement strand
GTAGTTCCTTCGGTTCAAGCACCAATTGTACTTTATTGTGACAATAGTGGTGCAGTTGCAAACGTGAAGGAACCAAGAAGCCATAAAAGGAGTAAACATATTGAGCGTAAATATCACTTAATTCGGGACATAACTCAAAGAGGTGATGCAAGAGTATTGAAGATTGCGTCAGAGGACAATTTGGCAGACCCGTTTACAAAGAGCTTGACACAGAAGAATTTTGACAAGCATGTAGAAGGAATGGGTGTTAGAGTAGTAGACGCATGGTTATGAGTCTAAGTGGGAGATTGTTGGGATATACTATTAACCATGCGGTTTAGACATAGTATTTTGTTTTATTCTTTATGGAACAATTATATATTTAATTTATTCAATTCAATAAATTACTATTTTAAATAGATCATTTGTTATATGTGTGTCCTTTTAGTTATGTAGTAGACAATTTAGTGTATGGAGTCTTAGCTCATGCACAGAAGATTAAATTGTTGGTTCTCATAATTAATAAATTTTGTTCACAATCAAAGATATTATTGGACAAAATATCTTGATGATTGTAGCACAAGATTATAGTATAATTTGTCTTGATTATGGGAGTGGTTTGACTCCGACTTCTTGTTATACTCAGTGTATATTGAACGAACCAAGTAGAGAAAAGATATTTTTTTTACTGAATATATAAAATATTTTCTCTAATTCATTAAATGAACTTATACTCCTAATCTTGATATAATTATTATGATCAATGTAATTTGTTTATTGTTTTGATATATTAAAAGGTACGACACTATTCAGAGTTAGTGTATGTCTAATAGATTGGACAATAAACGAATAACATTTGGGAACAATAATTAGTTGATAGAATCCATGAATCGGTTTTGAGTTTGATGATACCCCTTTATATAAGCTTATAAGTTTTCATGTGAAAACCCGGCCGGTGAATTTTGTATCCGTCACATGAAATAGTTTAAGCGGAATTGTAAAGGATTTAATTAGTTGATTAAATTAAATTTTCAGTGATTTAATTTAATTAACTGGTATTTGAGATCTTAACATGGGGAGTTAAAATAAGTGTTATTGAATTTTTGAAATTCATACTGAGGAGTTCAATTGCAGTTTTTTAGTGGAATAAATTGCAATTAATTGTAGTAAGAATTAATTCATGCTAATTTCGAATTAATGCTATAATTTGTAACCTCTTATTATTTCTGTGGTCCCTGCTATACCTAGTAAAAACCTGGACAAGACTTGGGTAAAAAGTGACTTGGGAGAAAAGTCACCCGTTAGAGTTAGAGTAGGATTCTACTTGTGCAAGTAGAATCCTACACGTTTTTGGAAGATAATTTTCGGCCAAAAATAACTCTACTTAAGGAGGACGAATTTCACCTAATTATTCACTTTCAGAGTTGTATTGTTTTTGCCCACCCAAAAGCAAAAACGTCCAAGGTTTTATTAGGCATATAGCAGAAGACTGCAACCATGGATTCTTGCTGTTTGAAAGCTTTGTGTAACGATTTCAAGAGGTTAGTGCTTCTAATCTTGTGATTATAGCATTGTCTAATTTACATGTATTAGATGCCTGGATTGTTCAGCTTGCTTCCGCTGCGCATGTTCTAACACCAAAAGCCCCCACCTCACGGGACCCAGTATCATGAAAAACTAACCATTTTTGGATGATTACATGCTTCCATTTTATTAGATGAAGGTCATTTTTGTAATAAAAAAGTGACTTAACTGACCAAAGTATCACCAAAATCATTAAATTATTATTATTTTTAACCAAAATGCCACTTATTTTGTCTAAATATCACAAAAAGTTACTAGGAGGAAACAAATGAAATAATTTTTTTGTTACTTCAAAAAATATTTGAGTCACTTTTCAGTTACAAAAAATAAATTAGTGACTTTAATGATTCTTAAGAAAAGTTAATTGCTATAATAATAGTTTATTAGTTTTGATACAATAAAATAAATATATATTGAGTGGACTATTCATAAATTATGACGTTATTTTCCCTTGAAAATCATTTTATGATTAATTTCTCAAAATTAGGTTAGATATAAAAGCTGGTGATATATAATGATCAATTCATCCTACAAGCTGTAGGACATGTATGAACATAGTGGTTTAAAAGATAATCGTATTAAAGGTTAATGTCAAACTATTAAAAGTGATATGCATTATATGTAGAGAAGGAGTAGAGATATTTACAACGGAAAATGACATCATGATTAAGTACGTAGTATTTTTTCCTGTCTAAAATAGGTAATTTTTTGGTATATTTTTATGGTCCAAAATAAATGTTTTTTTTCAGATTTCGAGAATAAATTAATTAATTTTTTTCTTCATTGCTCTTGGATAAATAGTGTTAGAATATGTGTTAGAAGTGTTTATATAAGATAGTAAATATAATCAGTTTCATTACTAATTAATGTTAAAAAATAAATTTTTTAATTCATATAAAAACAACCAAAAAATTACTTATTTTGGAGCGAAAAAAGTATGAAGATTTATCGATCTTCTCTAATTCCACGCAGAACACTTTTCCCTAGACAAAACATTATATATTTTATAACTGAAGGTAACCAAATTATTGAAAAAGTACTATTTAATATTGTCGTCATACCAAAAATATATGCGAGAGAAGCTTTTGCACCGTGCCGACAAAAAAACATAAGGCATAAAGCAAAACACATGGTGATTTGTAAATATAGCTGCTTTCATTGATGTAGATGTATTCAATCTGCTATTCTGGTTACATCTGCTACAGTTAATTAGTACTAGATCGTAATTAGCGTGAGAAGAAGAAAGATTGTGAAGTATTGATGAATTCATTTCATTTGTTGATAGATGATAATGAATTATCCATGCATAAGTTATGTTTCATGCACCAAGCTGTCTTTATCACACAAGAGTCGGGAGTTCAACATATAATATATATATACAAAAATAAAGTTTTGACCCGATTATACGGTGTACGTAATTTTCTTGCAGCGAAAAAGTGCGAATTGATGACACCCCTTAACCTAAGTAGGGATGTTCTTCGATCGGTACGGTACCGTACGGTATTTAGACATTTCGTTCGATATTTTTGATATTCGATTTCTTTAAATGCTACCGTACCTAACTAAAGGAAAGTAATTTTTTTGTTTTTTTATATTTATATTATAATTAATAAAATATGTATTGTATAATATAATATATATTTCGGTACGATATCGATATTTCGGTATTTCATTTTAAAAAACCAAATACCATACCTAATATTTTTTTTAAAAACTTAAATCAAATACCATACGGAACATCAAAATATCAAATATCAAAATAATTTTCGATTTCGATACAGTAATTCGGTATTTACCAAATTATGCGGGCACCGCCAATATAGCTTGTTAACCTGAAGGTGTGTAACTTTCAATAGACACGCGCTTACTGCTATGTCAAAAGATACAAAACTGAAATTCATTCGGCAGCTGGGACATGAACAATGATCTATTGCTATCGTCCTTACCCCATATGGTTCTTTCCTAACGATTCATATACTTTAACACTTTTTTCCCCAAATTCTGACAATGCCAACGTGCATTAATATCATTGTTCTATAGGTAATTTAGTTGTCTCCTAGTTAAAAGAAAAAAATTTCAAAGGATATAATTTCACTTTTTTCCTTTTAACTGCTGCACCAAAGTAAGTTTTTTCTACTATTTTACGAACTATATGAATAATTTCATGCACCCCTGCAGAATTCTCAAGGAATGTGTAGAAATCAGTAGCTTAATATGGTTATACTTTAGGCTATTTAAATAGTACCATTCTAGAAGATGTATTAGTGAGAATTAATTGTTAGTTGGTTAGTGCATATATATTGAATGAACAGTGTATTGGGGAAAGGTGGTTATAATAAAACAAAAATAGTTTTTCTCTCTCTTCCCTTTGCTCTCTTCTTCATCGTGATAAGATGCTCCCACGAGCTCATCAATGGAGGACCTAGTGCTTGATTTTAACATGGTATCAGAGCCTGGTTCCATGCGATTCTGATTGTTGAGCTCAGCATCAAATCGTTTATGCCAAATCTATGTTTTCTTCTTCTCAATTTTCTGTGTACTGCCGAGAATCATTTTTTGTTGAAAATCTCCCAATTTTTTTTATTATCTACTGAAATGGCTAGTAATACATCTGATACAAATGCTGGATCATCACATGCAAACACTCAAGTAATTGATTGCAATGATCCGCTGTATGTGCATCCTTCGCATACACCAGGTATTTCTCTTGTACCTGAATTGCTAATTGGTACAGAAAACTATTCGGAATGGAGTAGATCTACGACTATGTTACTATTGGTGAAGAATAAACTAGGCTTCATAGATGGAACTTGCACTAGGGATCAATATGAGGAAGACAATTTTAGGCAAAGACAATGGGAACGATATAATGCAATAGTTCAATCGTGGATTATAAGTTCAGTAGCTCCAGATCTTAGGAGAGGAATTGTGTATTCATCAGATGCACAGAAAGTGTGGAAGTCTATGAAGGATAGATTTGATAAGGTTAATGCTACGAAAATTTATCATATGAACAAGGAGATAAGTTCATTGACACAAGGAATCTCTAGTGTATCAATATATTTTTCTAGGCTAAATGTTCTGTGGGATGAATTTGAATCTATCATTCCATTTCTTGGTTGTGACTGTGAGAAATCCAGACAATTTGTTGTGTTTCTGCATCAACAGAAGTTTATGAAGTTCTTAATGGGATTGAATGAAACTTATGCACCACAAAGGAGTCAGATTCTAATGATGCATCCTACACCAACACTTGACCAAGCATATTCCATGATTGTCCAAGAAGAAAGTCAGAGGACAAATGCTGGATATACTACTCAGAATGGAATTTTAGGAGGAGGACTTGTAGGGATGGAGAGTAGTGCACTAGTTGTTGCTAATGCTTTTAACATGCGACCTAGGAGGAATAATGTGTTGTTATGTGAGTACTGTAAGATGAAAGGGCATACAAGGGACTCTTGCTACAAACTCAATGGATACCCACAGAATTTTAAGCCAAATAATTACAGAAGGAGAGCAATACATGAAAACAGTGGACCTGCAGCACCTATGGCCCATAATGTGAATACAGGTGACATGCTTCAGAACCTAGGGAATGCAGGTACTATAAAGGATATTCCATCCATCCCAACTGTGCAGGGGTTCACTCCAAAACAATATCAGTAGATCCTCAAATTGTTGAGTAAGGAACCTGAGCCATTAGAGGTTGCTAACATGGCAGGTAAATCACTTACTGAACATAGCTGTTGGATTATTGATTCTGGTGCTTCAAATCACATGGTGTCATCCTTGAACCTTTTGTCTAGCATCATTCAAATTCCTGAACCTAAATCACCTTCTGTCCATCTACCAAATGGTAATAGTACAAAAATCACTCACACTGGCTCTTGCAACTTGTTTAACTTAGAAACAATTCACAATGTACTCTATGTACCTGAGTTCAAGTATAACTTGTTGTCTATATCCAAGTACACTAAAGAGCTAAATAGTGTTGTCCACTTCTATCCTGACTTCTGCATATTTCAGGACCTCTCCAATGTCATGGTGAAGGGGATTGGTAGACTCAAAGGAGGTCTCTACATACTCAATCCTTCAGCACCTGCTACTACCTCCACTCCTTCCAAATGCATGACAACTTCTCAACAACCAAATTCAAGTTCTCTGTGGCATCAAAGCCTAGGCCATGCTCCTATGGCAGTTTTAAAAACCATACCTGAAATAAATAAATACTTGTCTAAATCATCCATTTGTAATTGTCTTGTTTGTCCACTTGCCAGACAAGTTAGACTACCATTCCCTGTTAGTACTTCTAAATCTGTTTCTTCTTTTGAATTACTTCATATGGATGTTTGGGGACCCTATAGAGTAAGTACTTTCTAACTCTTGTTGATGACTATACTAGAATGGCATGGATTTTTCTGTTAAGACTCAAAAGTGATGTGTATGTTGTTCTAAAAGACTTCCTTCAACTTGTAGAAAATCAGTTTGGCACCACTGTTAAGTGTGTCAGATCAGATAATGGACTTGAATTTTTTAACACCCTTTGTTTCAATCTGTTCAAATCCAAAGGGATAGTTCACCAAAGTAGTTGTGTACACACTCCACAACAAAATGGAATTGTGGAAAGAAAACACAGACATCTCCTTGAAATAGGAAGAGCTTTAATATTTCAAGCTAACATCCCCCTTGAAATTTTGGGGTGATTGCATTTTAACAGCTACATATATCATAAATAGACTTCCTAGTTCTGTCCTACATGGAAAATCTCCTTATGAGATGTTCCATGGCAAACCTCCTTCTTTTGATCACATGAGAACACTTGGTTGCCTTTGTTATGCTACAAGGACTGATTTTCATGACAAGTTCAATCCTAAGTCTACACCTGGGGTTTTCATGGGTTATTCACCAACTCAAAAGGGATATAAAGTGTATCACATTACTTCCAGTAAGTTTTTAATTAGTAGAGATGTTGTTTTCAAAGAAGACATATTTCCCTTCAAACATCCTAAACACAAGTTTTTAGTCATTCCTCATTCTACCCCAGGTTATTCTCACTCAAATGTATTTCCATCTACTTCTATATCTCCTGAACCTTCTGTCCCTCTTGAACCAGATGAATCTAATTCTACCTCTTCAGATGATTTCCCAATTTCATCTCCTTCTTCTCCTAATTCTCCTAACAATCCTCCTGTCAGTCCTACTTTATCTTCCTCTTCTATTCCCTCTTTGTCACCAATATCATTACCTGATCCTCCTGCTGTGCCCTCACATGCTGGTCCAGTTATCCATCCTACACATATTAGAAAGTCAGGTAGAGTGTCCAAGCCTCCTATCTGGCTGTCTGACTATATTCATCCTTCTCTTCCCTCTACATCTGCTTCTTATTCCTCACTCTATTCTATACAAAAATTCATCTCCTATTCTCATCTTTCACCTACTTTTCATTCCTTCCTAGCCTCTTTTTCTTCTGATCTTGAACCTACTTCTTTTTCCCAAGCCATCAACGATGACAGATGGATCAAGGCCATGAAACTTGAGATTGAGGCATTAGAGCAAAACCACACTTGGGAGGTAATGACCCTGCCTTCTGGCAAAGTTCCCATAGGATGTAAATAGGTATACAAAATCAAGTATAATGTTGATGGTATTGTTGAAAGGTTCAATGCTAGACTAGTGGCAAAAGGGTATACTCAACAGGAGGGTATTGACTTTCATGATACATTTTCTCATGTAGTTAAAATGACCACAGTTAGAACTGTCATTGCAGTTGCTGCTCTTAGCCAGTGGCCAATTTACCAAATGGATGTGCATAATGCTTTTTTGAATGGTGACTTACATGAAGAAGTCTATATGACTCTGCCTCAGGGATTTGGTAGACAGGGGGAGCATAAGGTGTGTAGACTACTCAAATCCCTATATGGCTTGAAACAAGCCTCTAGGCAATGAAATTTGAAGTTGACACAGGCCCTTCTCAAATCTGGTTTCAATTAGAGCAGGCATGATTACTCTTTGTTCACTAAGAGAACTAATGGAATTTTTTTTCTCATACTTGTCTATGTAGATGATTTACTCATCACAGGTAATGACCAAGAAGAGATAAATGCTTCAAAGGCATCTCTGCATCAGAATTTCAAGCTGAAAGATGTTGGAGAGATAAGGTACTTTCTGGGAATTGAGATTGCTAGATCATCAGAAGGTATTCTCATGTCTCAGAGGAAATATGCCTTGGATATGATTTCAGAGGCAGGACTCTCAAGATCAAAGCCTAAGATAACCCCAATGGAACAGAATTTGAAGCTCACAAGCATAGAGTATGATGAGGTTGTGAAGGAGAACAATGAGGACATCTTAGAGGACATAAGCATATTTCAAAGATTAGTAGGAAAGCTCTTGTACTTGACATTCACAAGACATGATATTGCATATGTTGTACAAAGCCTAAGCCAGTTTATGCATGCTCCAAAGAAGTCTCATTATGAAGCAGCCTTACATGTTGTGAGATACATCAAAGATCAACCTGGACTTGGACTTCTTATGGACACCAACAGTGCAGAAAGAGTTCAGGGATTTTGTGACTCGGATTGGGGTTCATGTCCTATGACCAGGAAGTCGATTACAGGTTTCTGTGTCAAATTAGGAGACTCACTCATCTCATGGAAGGCCAAGAAGCAAATTACCATCTCAAGAAGCTCGGCTGAAGCTGAGTACAGGAGTATGGCACACACAGTAGTAGAGTTGACATGGTTAAAGGGCTTACTTGAGGAACTCACAATAGACATCAAAGAGCCTATGAAGCTGTTATGTGATAACAAGGTTGCATTGCAGATTGCTGCGAATCCCATCTATCATGAACGAACTAAACACATAGAAATTGATTGTCATTTCATAAGGGAAAAGATTCAAGATGGACTGATTAAGACTGAGCATATAGGAAGTAAAGAGCAACCAACTGATATATTGACAAAGGCTTTGGGACATCA
Organism: Nicotiana undulata; assembly: GCA_005239495.1. Taxonomy (NCBI): domain Eukaryota; kingdom Viridiplantae; phylum Streptophyta; class Magnoliopsida; order Solanales; family Solanaceae; genus Nicotiana; species Nicotiana undulata. Next base: position 77,468 of record ML298101.1, on the reverse strand, counting down.
ACAACATGCAATTTTGGTATCCAAGTTAGGAATGAAAAACATTTTTTCATTCTCAACTTGAGGGGGAGTGTAGAAATCAGTAGCTTAATATGGTTGTACCTTAGGCTATTTAAATAGTACCGTTCTAGAAGATATATTAGTGAGAATTAATTGTTAGTTGGTTAGTGCATATATATTGAATGAACAGTGTATTGGGGAAAGGTGGTTATAATAAAACAAAAATAGTTTTTCTCTCTCTTCCCTTTGCTCTCTTCTTCATCGTGATAAGATGCTCCCACGAGCTCATCAATGGAGGACCTAGTGCTTGATTTTAACAGAAGGAATATGAATCCGCTAGCTTCAGAATTCAATATCTTGAACACGAGTTAATGTCCCTAAGCAAAAAGAAACCATTACCTAGAAAGTTGAACCAGTTTTTGCAAATTTTGAAAGGTTGAGACCATATATATGGTTCCTGAAGGTTATTTGGAGGATAACTTTAATTTGTTTGACAGAGGAAAATCAAGAAAAAAGTCAGGTTGCAAAATGGCCGTAGGCCAAACACATTGAACTTTTAAACTACTTATAAAATTGCATTGTTGATCAAGGACCATATAGTATATGATACAATATATTATATGTTGTGATATTTCCAAAAAAAGTGGACAAATGTCCATCCATGTGGCAAGATGCATGTAAGTCTTGACAATCATACTTGACAAATGGCAAGAAAAGCCTTCAGCTTTTTGCCTATAAAAGGGTATAATTTCATACAACAGAAACATCATTTCTTTCATTTCCTTTCACGCCTCTCTTCTTCCTTTGTTGTCCAATATTAAATATTAGTTATTTCCTTTCTTATTTACTTTTCCTACTAGCTAGCTAAGTTTGTAATTTAATATTTTGCTGATTCTTGTATCCTCCCTAATAGAGGTAGGCTTGTTTAATCATGTAGATACATCTCACACTGCTGAAATAGTTTCTCAGGACAGTGCCTAGCACGACTCAAATCAATCCGTGTATCCACTTACAAATAATAAGCAGTGTTATTATTGAAATTCTTGCTCTCAATTACTACATTATTTTCCAATTTTGACGTAATAAAGTTCATGTAAATAGTAAGGAAATCGAATAAGAACATTTTCGTGGGTGTTAATATTATAAATCATAAGCATGTTGTATTTTATGCAGAGTTGTACATTGACTGTGTTCTTTTGTTGGACTTGTGCAATAGCCAAACTGTTTTCTCATTGCCCTGCATTTGCTTTGATATATACAACAAAATTGCATACTCTTTTCCCACAAAAGAAGCCTATTCTCAAATAAGAGGAGATAGTCTCCTGTGTCCACTTACATTTAGAAAAAAAATTATCCTTCAAAGATCTCATGTATTTTATTTGTAGATATTTTTTGTTGTGTTTGTTGATCTCTTGTAGAAAAGGTCATATAACTAAAATAATTGTAACTGTATGGGTCAAAATCTGATCAAAAGGGAATCTGTATAATAAGGAACAATTTGGTCGAATAAGCCAAAGTTGTATTTATGAGGCACCATAGCGACGAGCACCTCGGGCACGGCCGAGGTCGTACACTCAGAAGGCCCGCATGGCGAAGTAGACGTTATGGCGTTTCAGAGGGTCAACCTAAAGTACAGTCAAAAGACTTAGGTATCCTAGCTAAGGACCGTTAGGGTAAATAAGAATACCATGTATAAATATTAGGGGAGAGAATGATTGGGGGGGGGGGGGTTGCTGTTCCAGTATCAAATATCTCCTCACTTACAACAGAGAGGGGCTTGAGAGTCTATCTTGTAAAGGAGAGAAGGCTCAAAACCTTACTATTGTTCTTGTAATCATCATCATTGAGAAAAGGAAAGCATGTCTCATGGTCACGATTGGTGAACCTTCTTCTTCTTCCATTACTTTATATTATGAAATAATGTTGTCAAGATTATTATCTCATCGCGTATCTTAGGTCTCTATCGAGGTCTTAATCGATTCTCATACTTAACCTTACCAAGCTTTTCTTGCTTGTCATTCTTTGATCTAGAGCTAATTATCTTTGTCTAGAATCTATCCTTTTTCTCATCATTGTATTTAATTTAGCAAAAAGACTTGAAAACTTTTTGGTCAAACAATTTGGCGCCGTATATGGGGGAACTTTCTAAGACAAAGTATTAGTTTCTTTTAGATCTAAATTCGGCCTTAGCTCTAATACCTGTTTATGGTAGTTTCACCCTATCACTTCGCGCGCAACCTTGAGAAACTTACAGGCAAGCCCTTGAAACTAAACCAAAATGAGGTCATTTTCTCACATGAGATCAGGACTATGATTGATTTACAGACGAAAGCCACATCGTGCCGTAATAGCAGATCTGTGGCTTTATAACTTACGCACATTTCATCCCTTCTCATAAATCATGCCTGTTGTGTAATTCTTAGAAATGGTAAACTAATCCCACTCATGTGTTTGTGATATAAATTACATTTCTGTCATGTTTATGCACCCAAGGTACTCACTCGAACTGGACTTGAAAGAACAGTCTAAGAGGCGAGGTAATCCGCCAGCCCGTGAAGTGCCTAAGCTCGACTAACGACGAATCCAGGCGCGAGACTAAGGTCAGATCTGGAGCCAACACCCAAGTATAGGTCAGACGAGTCGTTCCACGATGCGTTCCTGAGCTCATAGCCAACTGGGTCGAACTCTTGAAATAACAACACCCACCACACGAGTCTCGCTTTGGAATCCTTCTTGGTCATGAGATATCTGAGTGCCGCATGGTCAGTGTGAACTATGACCTTGGCACCCATAAGATAAGGACGAAATTTCTCCATCGTAAAGACTATTGCCAATAGCTCCTTCTCGGTGACAGTGTAATTCATTTGGGCCGAGTTCATTATTTTGATAGCATAATAGATGGGGTGAAAGATCTTGTTCACCCTTTGGCCCAAAACCGCCCCCACAACCACATCACTAGAGTCACACATTAGCTCAAAAGGAGAGCTCCACTCGGGTACGGTGATAATTGGTGTGGAAGTGAGCTTTTGCTTCAATAGCTCAAATGCCTTCATGCAATTATCATCAAAGTTGAACTTGGCATCATTCTCTAGAAATTTTCAAAGAGGGTTGACCACCTTTGAGAAGTCCTTAATGAAACGCTGATAGAACCCGACGTGTCCAAGGAAGCTTCGGACCCCCTTAACCGAAGTTGGAGGTGGAAATTTAGAAATCACTTCAATCTTCGCCTTGTCTACTTCAATCCATTATTCGAGATTTTGTTTCCCAACACGATCCCTTCTTCCACCATAAAATGGCACTTTTCCCAGTTTAGCACTAGGTTGGTTTCTTCACAGCGAGCGAGGACTTTGTCAAGATTGATCAAACATTCATCAAAAGAATCCCCAACTACACTGAAGTCATCCGTAAACACCTCTAGGAACTCTTCGACCATATCAGTAAAGATCGCCATCATGCACCGCTGAAATGTTGCGGGTGCATTGCAAAAACCAAAAAGCATTCAGGAGAAGGCAAATGTACCATAAAGACATGTGAAAGTGGTCTTCTTTTGATCCTCTAGGGAAATCAAGCACTATCCAAGATTGGGTAGACAACCCCTGCATCAAGCCATTTGATTATTTCCTTCTTCACCACTTCTTGCATTGCTTCATTGAGCCTCCATTGGTGTTCTACAAAAGGCTTTGCTCCATCCTCAAGAATGATTTTGTGCATGAAAAATGCGGGGCTTATTCCTCGAATGTCAGCAAGAGTCCATCCTATGTCTTTCTTCCTTCTCCTTAGCACTTTTAAAGTGGAGTCTACCTGCAATTGGGTTAGGCAAGAGGAAAGAATAACAGGCAAAGTACGAGAGGGACCAAGATATTCATACCTGAGGTATGGTGGGAGTGGCTTCAACTCCAATGTTGGTGGCTCTTCGATTGAAGGCTTTGTCGGAGGAGTTTTTCGATTCTCCAAGCCCAATGATAGCTTTCGGGACCACAGAAATAAGAACCCATGCCTTGAATTGCATTGGTACTTTCAAGTAAGCCATCCACCATAGTGTCATCAGGGTTCAATAAAGCTGCCTCCAATGGATCCTCAACATTAATCATAGATCTTGCATCATCAATAATGACCTCGGTGACAAGGTCCATGAAAGAGCATACTTCTGTGCTATTGGGCTGCTTCATTGATTTGCACACGTGGACCACAACCTTTTTATTTCCCACTCGGAAAGTAAGCTCACCTGCCTCCACTTCAACTAAGGCCTTCCCCGTTGAAAGGAAGGGCCTTCCCAAGATGATGGGAACCTCATAATCTACTTCGCAATCCAATATGACAAAATCTGCGGGCAAAATAAACTTGTCGACCCGCACCAAAACATCATCAATTATCCCTAGGGGCCTCTTCATTGATCTATCCGCCATTTGAAGACGCATGGAGGTCGCCCTAGGTTTTCCAATCCCCAATGTTTTAAAGACCGAGTATGGCATCAAGTTTATACTAGCTCCAAGGTCACACAAAGCTTTAGCAAAATCCTCACTCCCGATTGTGCAAGGATTGGTAAAAGCTCCCGGGTCTTCAAGTTTGGGTACCATTGAATGCACTATGGCACTCACTTGGTAAGTCATCTTAATGGTTCCGCACTCCATAGACCGCTTCTTTGTGACTAAGTCCTTCATGAACTTAGCATACCCGGGCATTTGCTCCAAAGCCTCAACCAAAGGGATATTGCTGGAAAGACTTTTCATCATATCGATGAATTTCTTGAATTGATTATCTTGCTTTTGCTTCGCCAACCTTTGAGGATATGGAGGAGGGGGCCTAGGAAATGGTACCTTAGCTTGTGGGACCACCTGTTCCGGCATATCAATCACATGTTCCCTAGACGGGTTCACGTCCCTTTGCAAATCCTCCCCATTATCATGGATATCAATTCTCACCTCATTAGAAGTTGGAACTTCCACCACTTGCTCAACTTCAATTGGTGACTCATCATTTGAAAATTCATCATCAACAACAACAATTCTCTTTTGTCTAGAAGAACTCGCTTCACCGCCTTTTCCACTTCTTGTGGTCACCGCCATGGTGTGACGGGTATTATTATTGTTCCCACCCTTAGGGTTTACCACCGTATCACTCGGTAGTGCTCCCTTTGTGCGTGTGTTCAAGGCATGAGAAATTTGGCCCATTTGTACTTCAAGATTTCTAATGGAGGTGTTGTGGGAAGCCAATTGAGTATCGGAGTTCGCATTGCGCTCCATCATTTGCTTGAACATTTGTTCAATTCTTCCCATGTCATTACTTGATGAGCTTTGGCCTTGAGCTTGGTACAGGGGTGGATTTCTTGGTTGTTGGTACATCGGGGGCCTTTGAAAGCCAGACCCCCGGTTATCATTACCACCCCAATTGTTGTTGTTATTGCCTCCGCTCCAATTGTTATCATTGTTGTTCCCCCATTGTTGGTTGTTGTTGTTCAACCAATTTCGTGAATTGTTGTTATTGTTCCAATTTCTCTATCTTTGATTACCTCAACTTTGATTGTTGCCTTGGTTGCTCCAGTTTTGATTGTTTCTTTGATTGTTCCCTTGACTTTGGTAATTATTAGCATACATAACATCCTCTTCTTGATCATCATATGGCTCTTCTTAACTATACCCACTTGGTACTTGGTCACTTTGATCATTGTTGCTTTGCTTTGGATTTCCCCGAGGTCTTCTTTGGTTCACTAACACATTCACTCCCTCCATGGCATTTACTTGATTTGGACCTTGTAATTGTTGAAGCTGGGCCTTGGCAAGTTGGTTCATAGTGGTAGTGAGCTCGGCAATTGCTTGCCCATGTTCTTGAAGTTCTTTGTGAAGACTATTGACACCGGACTCACCCTGAGGTAAGTTTGCTCTACTTTCCCATGTTGACGATGCGTCATCCATCTCATCTAAGACCTCACATGCCTCGGGGTAAGTCAGTTTCATGAAATTTCCACCGGCCAATTGATTGACCACACATTGATTGACAGTGTTTATTCCTCGGTAGAAGGTTTGCTGAATCATGGCTTCAGTCATGTCATTGTTTGGACATTCCGTAACCATGGTCTGGTAGCGCTCCCAAATCTCATGCAAAGGCTCGTTGGGTTCTTGCTTAAAAGCCAATATTTCATCTCTGAGCGCCGCCATATGACTAGGCGAGAAAGGTTTTGCAATAAACTTGTCTGCGAGCTCATCCCATATGGATATGGAGTGGTTGGGAAGCCGCTCGAGCCAATCAAGAGCCTTCCCTCGAAGAGAGAAGGGGAATAACTGCAGTCTCAAGGAATCTTCTGAGACGTTCGTTTCCTTACTGCCTCAACAAGTATCCACGAAGTCCTTCAAATGTTTGTAAGCATTTTGGTGGGAGGCTCCGGTAAAATATCCCCGCTGCTCCAAGGGTGTCAGAATCACATTTGTTATCAGAAAATTTCCCGCCCGGATTCTAGGCGGGACAATAACACTAGCATACCCCTCGTTTGGAAGGACCCGAGGGGCTGACCTGGGGGTGGAGGCGGGGGAGGGTATGGAATGTCCTCATTAGCATTGGTCTGTCGGCCCCGTCTGGGAGGAGGTACTTGGTTTATTTCATCTTTTGGGTTGTCATATACCTCCTCTATGATGTTGCCCAAAGGATCCGCCATTAGAACCTGAAGTGATTCAACACACACGTTAACAGAAAAAGGAAAGAAAAACACTTAACACCACTATTCACGTAGATAATCAACACCGTATAACTCCCCGGCAACGGCGCCAAAAAGTGATAGGCTCTCGCCTACACTACTATAAAGTATCAAGATGAGGGTCAGAGCAGCTTTTACCCGAAGGATCGGGATCGAATCCACAGGGAGTTATGATTGTAGGAGTTGAGTTTCTAGGTAATCTAGTAGTGGTTTTTGCTCTTAATTGCACTTTTCATAATTTTTTATTTGACAATTATACTACGATTTATACTAATGGTAATTTTCTAATTAACTAACTAATGTATTTTTGGTTATTTTCTTAATGGATAAAAAGCACTAGGGCTATGACTTTTCCCTAGGCTAATATTTAACGGGATCCAATACCTAAGGCAGAGATGTTAGCAAAGGGAACATGGCATAGAGAATGCACGAAATTAACCACTCTATACCTCTCGGTAGTTTGAGTGGCTTTGCCCTAATTGCCTCTCTCGAGGCCAATTGGGTGTCAAGATTATGCAAGCAATATTGGCTCAAGTAGGGTTTAACTATCTCTAGGTTTAACCCGTTAACTGGAACTATCAATCTCTTGATTTCGTCCCAATTCCTTGTTGGGCTGATTGTCTAGACTCAAGTTCTCTTTCTCAAGAAGAACCCAAGTCAATTGAACACTAATTAGTGTTTGCAACCACTAGTTTTAACAAGAAAACCGCAAATCAACCCAAATACCAAACACCCATAAACATCTAAGCCTTAATTTAAAAGACCCATTAAACACCCACACTAGGGTTGAGCCACAACCCTAGCTAATGGGTTTAGCTACTCATAATAACTGAAGAAATCAGAGAAATATATGAAGCAAAACCCATATAATTGAATTATAAACTAAAATTGAAAGATTCAATATTGAAACCCTTCTAAAATTACTCAAAAAGCTGAAGGAAAACCGTTCACGAGCTCCTGATAATATCAGAGTACAAAAGCTGACCTAGAAATAAGAAAAGAAACTATTTATACTTGGCCAAAGTTTTTGGACAAAAAAACCCCTACGGGGTCACCGCAGACCGCACAAAATGGACCGCAGCGGCAGTGAGGCTTTTGGCTTGGAAATCTTGACCTATGAACTTGGACACCGCGGTCCGCATAAACTGGACCGCAGCCGCGATGGCTTCAATGCGGACCGCGCAAAAGGTACAGCGGTCCGCAGTGGTCTCCTGACCTTCAAGGCACTGAATCTCCTCAATGCGGACCGCGTAAAATGGACCGTGGTCCGCGTTGGTCTTGCCCTTGAAAAATGCTTCTCTGAATCTCTCCATCGTGGACCTCATAAACTGGACCGCGGTCTGCGTTGGTTTGGCCTTCAAAAACACCTCTCTAAATCTCTTCAGTGCGGACCGCATAAAATCGACCGCGGTCCGCACTGGTCAGTTGAACTTGACTTGTGCTTGTTCTAGGTACTTGTGCAAGTTTTACTCCTTTTTGATGTCACTCTTTTTGACTAAATCCTGCAACAAGCACAACAAGTAAGCCTTTGGGACTATTTTGCATACACTTTTATCCAAAACTTAAGCAAGAAAGAGTGTAAAATAAGGTAAAATCTCTAGTTATCAGCGTCCATCCAAACACGCGAACGAAGGACTGCCGGCATACATGCTTTAAGTTTCTCCCTTCGGAAAACGACAAATCGGGAAAACACCCCACACCATATCATACTGCAGATAACGGGCAAACAGTTTGGAATAAGCTGACATCATTAAGAAAAAAACCTCTGCAGTCTGGGACTAGACGACCATCACAGAAAACATCCCGTCAACTGCCTCTCCATGCCGAGCAATGAAGGGACTAGATAGACTGGGACTCACCCGACGCATGCATAAATCGTGCAACAAAGCATGATATTAACTAACGAAAGTGAACATGCGACATTCTTACACCACTCCATTGAACTCGCACATCACCAACACATAAAATATAAGTTTGAACTCGCTCGAACTCATTACGAGTCAAAGTTCGACCTCGCTCGAACTCATTACGGGTCACAATTCGACCTCGCTCGAATTCACACCCATGCAGTCCCTGACCATCGCCAAGCGAAAGTAAAATTCAACCTCGTTCGAATTAACAAGTCAAAGTTCGACCTCGCTTTAACTCATTACAGGTCACAATTCGACCTCAATCGAATTCACACACATGTGTCCCCCGACCATCGCCAAGCGAAAGTAAAATTCAACCTCGTTCGAAAGTCAAAGTTCTACCTCGCTCGAACTCATTATGAGTTACAATTCAACCTCATTCGAATTCACACCCATGCGACCCATGGTCATCACCAAGCGAAAGTAAAATTCGATCTCGTTCGAATTAACAAGTCAAAGTTCGACCTCGCTCGAACTCATTACGGGTCACAATTTGACCTCGTTCGAATTCAAACCCATGCGGCCCCCGACCATCGCGAAACAAAAGTAAAAGTCGACCTCGTTCAAATTAACAAGCCAAAGTTCGACCTTGCTCGAACTCATTACGGGCCACAATTCGACCTCTTTCGAATTCACATCCATGCGACCCCCGACCGCCACCAGCCGCAAGTAATGTTCGATCTCACTCGAACTAACAAAGTAAAGTTCGACCTCGCTCGAACTAACAGAGCAAAGTTTGGCCTTGCTCGAACTAACAAAGTAAAGTTCGAACTTGCTCGAACTAACAAAGTAAAGTTAGATCTCGCTCGAACTTACAAGTTAAAATTCGACCTCGTTCGAATTGACACGATAAAACTTGACCTCGCCCAAATTCTCAACTAAAAGACGGGGATTCATCACAAGAAAATCTAAAGATCTATTTAGAAAGAAAAGCTAGGGATACACAACCAAAGATAAACTGACTATCTTATTCAGAAAATGTACGTATGCAACAACGTCTTACAAAAGGCCAAAAGCGGGCCTCCCCAAAAAGAAAAGCTACAAAGGCTTCACTCAACACTGTCCATGCCATCACCCTTCTCCCCACTCGGTCCAGCGGCTTCATCTCCTCCGTCATCCCCTCCAGCACTGTCATCATCTAAAGTAAGCCCATCCTCAATCTCAGCATCCCCACCAGTCTCCGGTGTTGCAGGATCATAACCGCAGGCGAGATGAGCCTCATGTTCTTTAACACGAGCATCTTAAAAAATGGCCTCAGGAATGCTCCCCGCCACTAACAAGCCCTTAAATATATCCCTATAGGCCTTAGCATGGACCCACATCTCGTACAAATGGCAGGGGACTTGAGGAGGAGCCTGAGCCAACAATCGTGCCTTTTCGGCCTCGAGAGACACAATTTGGTCACCAGGTTCGAGACATCCCCCTCTCGATCCGCCCCTCCCTCAGTGCAACCATCTCCATCTCCATCTCAGCCTCCCACTCAGACCTAAGAGTGCGGATAGTGTTTTCCAACGCCGAGGCCCTCGCCAATGCCGCCACTCGGGCTACCTCGACTCTCTCCAACTCAGTCACCTTATTATGTAATTCGGCCATCTTCTCCGACCACTCTACACCCAGTTCGGCAACTCTAGTGGTGTTATGATCAAACTCCGCCCGCAATGCCACCACTTTCTCCTGGAGATCGACACACTCAGCCGCAACCCCCTTGCCCATCTCAAGATCCTCTTCTTTGGCCCTTAGCATCTCCCCAAGCTCATTTTATTTGACTATGCGCCGCATCATCTCCTCATATTTCCTCTCCAACGCCTCCCTAAGGGATTGACGATAACCTTTCGCCCTGAGAAGCGCATGCATCTCGCAGCACTTGTCGCAATAACGACAAGATTTCATAGCCATTTTCTAAAACACAGCAGCTTGTGTCTTCGTCCGACGAGCACTCTCGATCTCCAAGATAAAATTCTAAAAAGGAAAGGAAAGGGCCAACAAAGATAGAAGGGGTGAAATGAGGAGAACATCAAAGAACTTACTCTCAAATCCATCCTAGCTACACCTCGTGATAGGCCTACATCGCTGATCTCACGAAGAGACTCGCTCTCAGTTGCGGAACATAAAAGGTCAAATTGGGGCACCAAGTCCACGTATCCTCCAACAAATCGTTATCCTATGGAATCTCGAGCACACATGAAGGACTTTCCACCCTCACGTCGACCTCATGTCCTCGGGATCAATATCCGAATCAGACTTGTAATCTTCTACCACTATGCCCTCCAACCTCTCATTAGACGAAAAGGAGGTGCGAGCCTGCTGAGATGTCGATGGACCGCTCTGAACGATTGCAGCAGCCCCCAAACTCTGCCTTCCTACAACGACAGTCTCCTCCACGCCCGAAATGGGTGTTGTATCCACACCCAAGGAAGATGCGGACGCTACGTGATAACAGGCTAAATACACGTAGTTAGTGTAGGTTTACACTCCAACTTAAGGATGCGTCACTGTCTTATAGAGGTTAAATGATGTTAAATTGGCTCTAAATGTGACTTTTATGCTTTACAGGAGCCAAATGTACTATTGAGAACTTAAGATGGTGATTTGAGCTAAATTGAAGAAGAAAAGCCCCTTGGGAGATTTTATGGGTGAAAGGAAGGCTGAACATCGCTTGCACAGAATAAAAGTCCACTAGCGCGACCTCTAGTGCGACCGCGTAGGTCCAGTTGACGGGACAGAACAAAAGTGCATTAGCGGAGGCACTAGCGCGACTGCGCTACCCCAGTGATCGCCCATGCAGTGTAAAACCCTTTTAGCGCGTCCATTAGTGCGAGGACTAGCACGGTTGTGCGCGTGAATTCCCAAGGGTAAATTTGGAAGTTTGGGGCCATTCTACTTAACCTATATAAGGTTCAACTCGCCCAAAGAAGCAAATTATCAAGGTTTAGAGGCTAATTCAAGAATAGCAAAGGAAACAGTCAAGGAGGGAAGTTGGGCATCAATTCTCATCTCCCTTCCTTGTAATTTTACCATTGTCAATGAATTCTTTTGTTATTTTCAATACAATTATGAGTAGCTAACTTCTTTAATCTAAGGTTTTGGTGGAACCCGTTGGGGATGAACTGATTGTTATATTAATATAGTTTTGCTTGGTTTTCAATATCTATTTGTTCAACTACATTTTTGTTGTAGTTAATTGAAAGGATCCTCAATTAACTGTGCCTATTTAGTGTGTATCTACTCGATAGAGAGTGCATATTTAGGTAATTGTTCAACAACATAACTCCTAAAGTATATGAGAGATCCATAACCGAGGGTTTAAAGGTTGGATTAGAGATAACGATACCTTGGGTGCAATCTAAAGTGAAGTGTAATACAAGTTAGCTAGCGTAACTCGAGAGAGTGCGTCTAGTAGATTATCATAATTACTTGAGAGAATGATAGCCTGAGTGTTCACGATTGATTGAGATAATTAAGCCAAGACTATAGGAAATATACAAGAAGATATTCCATCAACGGGGGAAACCATAACCTTAGACCTTTATCATAATTGTTTACACCTATGTATTAGTTATTAGTTATTCTTTAGCTTTCTTATTTTCATTCAGCTGTAGTAGTAAAAATACCAGAAATTAATATTCATAACTTTTGGGAAATTGATTATTGAGAATCTAGTAGTCTAACAGGAACAAGCTCGATGAGGATGGAACCGTTACAAGAAACAAGGCTAGACTGGTTTTCCAAGGATATAGTCAAGAAGATGGAATTGACTATGATGAGACCTTTGCCCCTATGGCAAGACTGGAGTCAATCAGACTTCTTATAGCATTTGCTGCACACATGGAATTCACTCTCCATCAGATGGATGTTAAGAGTGCTTTCCTCATTGTCTATCTGAAGGAAGAAGTATTCATCAAACAGCCTCGAGGTTTGGAAAACAAGGAGACACCTGACCATGTATACAAACTTGACAAGGCTCTGTATGGACTCAAACAAGCACCAAGAGCATGGTATGAACGATTATCAAAATTCTTTCTAGAACATGGATACAAACGAGGAAAAATAGATAGTACCCTGTTCTTAAAGGAAAAGGGTAAGGATTTCCTGGTTGTGCAAATATATGTGGATGATATCATATTTGGTGCGACCACTGAAAAATTGAGTAAGGAATTTGCTAAACTTATGGGGAATGAATTTGAGATGAGTATGATGGGTGAGCTAAACTTCTTCTTAAGCTTGCAAAACTCAAATGGAACAATTATCCATCAACAAAAATATGTGAAGGAATTACTCAAACGATTTAAAATGGAAGACCTAAAGGATATTGACACCCTCATAGCCACAGCTACAAAATTAGATGTGGATGAACCCAGTTCATCCGTTGATCAGAAGCTATACAGATGGATGATTGGGTCTTTGTTATATCTCACTGCCAACAGACCTGATATTATGTTCAATGTAGGGCTGTGTGCTAGGTTTCAGGCAAATCCAAAGGAGTCTCATCTCACTGCAGTCAAGAGAATTCTGAGATATCTGAAAGGCACTACTGATTTATGCCTTTGGTATCCAAAAGGTAGTAATTTCGACCTTGTAGGATATGCTGATGCAGATTATGCAGGTTTCCTGGTTGACAGAAAAAGTACTTCAGGCATGGCTCACTTTTTGGGCTCTTGCCTTGTGTCTTGGGCCACCAAGAAACAAAACTCAGTAGCCTTGTCTATTGCTGAGGATGAATATGTGGCTGCAGCCTCATGTTGTGCTCAGTTGCTATGGATCAAGCAACTACTCATGGACTTTGGTATAGATGTTGGATGCATTCCTATTTTCTGTGACAACACTAGTGCAATTAGTATGACAAAGAACCCGGTTCATCATAAAAGAACTAAGCACATAGATGTTAGACACCATTTCCTAAGGGATGACTATGAAAAAGGAATAATCTCAATTGAATTTTGTGTTATTGACAAGCAAATTGCAGACATCTTTACTAAAGCACTGAGTAGGGAGAATTTTTAGAGAAATCGGATTGAATTAGGGATGATTAAGATCACCTAATTGAAAAACAAAAATAAAAATTTGAATTTTTTTTGGCTAGAAACACTAAAATAGATAATTAACCGGACTAATCATTGCTCAGTAACATGACTTTATTGCCATAATCTCTTGCCATGTATTAATATGATTCCCTGGTTGCTAATGATATTTTTCTATCTTTGTAAATTGAGGCATATTAACAACTATAACACGAAGAACCTGGTTCATCGCTGCTGGTTCATCTGACTGACAAGGTACGTGCTCATCTCCATACACTTCTTGAATTAATTATAGTCACATATGAGCAGGACCCTATCTATATTTGGTTCAATTCAAATTCTCAGTACTTATCCTAAAATAAATTAGTTTGAAGGAGTCCCATCGTATCTTAAGTCGCCTAGATTTAGGGGTTTATAACCATCTAATAAATGACACACCTATATCGATTAGACTCCCACTTGATTAAATATTCTGCCCGTTGTACACTTAATAGCCACATCTTTAAAAGGCCATCATTACCTCCCCTATCCATAACATAACCGTCGAACCTAGTTCATCTTTCCTCTCAAACCAAAACTGATCAACTCTCTTCTCTTCCAAATTCTTCATAAAAATGTCTTCACAACCAGCTATTTCATCTTCCTTCTCCACCCATGATTATGAGGGCGGTGATTCTAGTTCTAATTCTCCATCAGTATACAGTTCACATTCTCCAGCCAGATCTTCAACCCCCTAAAACCCTCCAGTTCTTGAACCTACTCCTGAACCTACACCTACCGCTACTCCAGCCCCCAGGGCACGTAGAGTGAAAGTTTTGGCCAGAAAATCAGAGGCTTCATGGTCTCGTGCCATATTTTTAGAGGAGATACTTCAAGCTGACAAAGTCCAGGACTCTCAATCCTCCAGTGAGTCTTTCAAACCTGCTAATGAGGATAAAGCACCTGGTTTATCTGACACTGAACAAGGAAATCTTGAAGTTGGGTCTGCAACTGCTACTTCTGAAAACAGGTTTGTTTTGGTTGGGTCAATTGTTGATGTAGAAATGCCGGATAGGCGAAGAAAACTGGGGAAACATAAAAATCATGAGAGAGAGGGAGAAGGGAGCTATGTAAGGGGATTTGGGGAGGACGGTGCCACTGTCTATTTGTGGCCCCGCTCCTGTGATTGTTGAAGAAAGAGTCACAGATTTAGGGGGAAGCGTTTCTGGGGAGGCAGCAGCAGGTCTGGAGATCCCTCAAAAGTCAGTAGATAAACCTGGTTCATCTATTGAGGAGACGTTGGCTGAGATGCTGAGGAAATTGGGGGAGTCTTATAATCCCAAAAATAAAAGAACTCCTAAGTCCAAGAAGGCTACTACCCCAGTTCCACCAAAGAAGATGAAAGCTCCAGTATCTGCTGATGCTCCGGCCCTAAAGGTTCGTGCTACTAGAAGTGTTGTTCGACAAGGAGAAGAAGAGTTGGAAAGGGCTCTGAGAGAAAGCAAGAAGAAGAAGGCTGCCAAGGTAAAGGCAAAGGTTGGAGAGCCTATTGAGGCTTTTACTGTTGATGATGATACGATGGACCTGGTCCATCATGAGCAGCAGCCTGCTCCAGTTGTGGTAGAGACACCTAAACCCAAGAAGGCTAAGGCTTCTTCCAAGAAGTCAGCATCTGTGTATGCTACACCCTCAACCACTGCAAAAAGGACCAGATCTAAGGCCAAGAAAGTCAAGATTGTTGAAGAAGAGGAATGGAGTGGAGGAGAGGAGGAGGTGTTTGGTGAGCAATCTGATAAATTCACCATGTTTGACAAGCGTACTATTCTTAAGGGAAAACTGGTGAGAGATCTTGAGGAATCATGGATGATCTTTCTGATGAATACCCTGGAGGTTCAAGGGTGGAAGAACATGGTTCTTCACCTTGAAGACAGAATGGCAAGGAATGAGTTGGTGGAGTTTATGGCCAACGCAAGTGTCAAAGTTGGCAGGGTAACTTCCACAGTTAAAGGGGTTCAGATCACGTTTGATGCAAATGATCTGGGAGAGTTACTGCAAATCCCTGTTGAGGGCTATGATGATTACACAAGGCAAAGATAGCCTAGTCTCGATGGGATGTCCTCTGCTCTGAATATTACCAGATTTTTCTGTGAAAATCAGGAGGAACTTGAGCCCAAGCCAGTGTATAAGAGTGAAATGAAGCCCCAACACAAGTTGTTCTTCGAGTTTGTGATCAAGTTCCTGCTACCAAGACAATAGCGTAGGCACATTTCAAACTACATGGACTTAACGCTTATGGAATGCTTGTATAGGGGTAAGTAGATAAATTGGCCAGCTTTCATCATACAGCTCTTAGACAGAGTTGTGAATGGGGCCAAGGCACATGCCATACCATATGGATTTATTCTGACTGCTGTGCTTGCCCATTTCGAGGTTCCTGTGAAGAAAGGTGAGATGACTACTGCTAAGGATTTCTTTGGGAAGAGTATTCTGCTGACCTGTGACTACAATGTAAATGTTCCGGAGGATGAACTTGGTTCATCTAGGAAGAAGCCTGTAAATAGAAAAATCAAGTCATTGGTGCAGGAAGGTGAGATAAAGGATGTTGAGATCCTTCGATTGCAATCTTGCCTTATTGAGGTTGAAGATGAGCGGGATGCTCTCAGAGTTGAATTAGACAAAGAGAAGGAGAAGAATGAAGGTGTTCTTCAACAAATTCTTTCTCTCCTTCAAGCCAGGATCTCAACCTCAATCAAAGAATTCTGCTTTTGTTAGTTATTGACTTTGTCTCAGTTTCTTACTTAGCTTACATTTTATTGGTTTCTTTTGATGATTAATCATGCTTTGCACCTACAGTTTCCTCTATGAGTAATTGTTAATAACCCTGGTAAGTTTATCATTTTGCAACTTTTCGATGATGCCAAAAGGGGGAAGATGTGTGTTTTTTCAAAATTTCAAAGAATTGTGATATTTAACCTAATGAACCTGGTCTCTCTATGATAAATGCTTAAAACTATACAACGTGTTTGAAGATTGTACAGGGTTAAGCACAAAGTTTGTCATCATCAAAAAGGGGGAATTCGTTGAACCAAGTCACTGCATGGTTTTGAAGACTGACAAATGCCTACCCAGTTGAACCAGGTCCATCAGGGCAAACATACTCGAACAGACCCATTGGCACAAGAACCGTCTATGCACAGGAGATAAACATGATTGTGAATTATCCATGAACTAAGAGGTTGTCTCCTAAAGCGAAAAGGTTGCAAATTGATAAGAGGTTAGAGTTCGAGTTCAACAAGGACAGAAACAAAAGGAGGAAGTTGAGATAAATACAAACTCTTCCACCAAGGAAGAGTTGCATTAGAATTGAACAAAATATCTCAACGACTGACTCTATAAAGTGTTGAAGCATTCATGTTGAAGATTGTATCGCACAAAGGAAGAAGTGAAACAAGAACTGAAAGAAAAACTACCAAAGCAATTTTGCAAGAAGATTCCTTGTGCGACACAAAAGCTACGTGAACCATCTAGAAGAACCAGTTGCATCAGTTATCTTTTGAGTCTAGTTGGTTTGTAGTAAGAGATTAAATATTGTATCTTTCAGCTTTATTAGAAGCAATTGTAATAGGTACACACTGTTCAAGTTAGAGTTAACTTGAAGTTGTCGCAATTAGCTAGAGGCTAGTTTGCTACAAAGGGATTAGAGTTAGTCCTTAGGTTTACAAAAGAGTTTATTTTTTAAATGTTGTTTGGCTCATTGTCATAGTGAAGAGTTTGGGAAAATCCTACTGGGAAGTAGGTCGTGGTTTTTTCACCTTTTGAGCCAGGTGTTTTCCACGTACAATTGTTGTGTTCTTTAATTCTGCAATTACTTTTCCGCAAACAGTAGAAGTTGGAACACCAAGAAGAACCAGGTTCTTCTATAAAGACAACACTCAAAAATTGAACACCACACAAATCACCCCCCTCCCCTCTTGTGTGGCATTGGCGTATAAAACATCAGTAGAGATTGCTGCTGAAGATGGGTCCAACGTCTTCAAGGTTAATGGACAGAGATTAAAATCGTATGTGGGGATGGATGAGACCAAGATTTGTCTATGGTGCATCTTTTTGAAACTCAGAGATCGAGCAAGCCATAAATGCGCTCATTCTGCGTCGTGCCGAGACGTTAAATCGGGCGCTTCATAGGAGGCAATCCATTGATTTGTTGTAATTATCGTGCCACGACATTAACTAAGGCGCTGGTTGGGAGGCAACCCAATATATAGTGTTTTTAGTGTAAGTAATAACATATGTAGGTGTTTGTGGGAAGGGGTGAACACATGCCACCCAAGAAATAAGAACAAAAAGAACAAAGTGTGATGAAGCCTGGACTAGCGCGATAGCGCTATGCTCGCGCTAGTGGTCGCACTAATCGACTTTCTTTCTGCCTCCCCTCCTCACAACTATCGCGACCGCGCTATTGCTCGCGCTAGTCGACTTTTGTTCTGCCTAGTGACCCTTGAACTAGCGCGCTCGCGCTAGTTCCGTCTCGACGCTAGGTAAGTTTTCGCTAATTTTTTATTTTTTATTTCTTTTCTTTTTATTTTTACCCCAACCACACAAATTAACCTCACCCCCCTCTTACCCCCACGACTGCCCACATCCCACCCACGACCCCACATCTCCATCTCACGGTGGAACTCCCCCTCCCCATAAACCCTCTCTCTTCTTCTACTCTTCCTCAACCTCTCCTTACCCAAACAAAAACAAATCTCTGCACTTCTTCTTCTTTCTCTTCAAAATCCAAGCACTCCCAAGACCACGTTTTTCTCAACCCATCTCCATATCTTCCTCTCTATCAACTCTACAGGTATGTATCTTCTACACTAATTTTGCTTAGTAGAGATACTCGGTAATGGTAGATGTGTACTGTTGGGTGATGATATGTGAAGTGTTGTATGTTCTAATTGTGTTAGTTGAAGTTTGGGTTATTGTGGTGGTGCTTAGCATCCAAATTTGAGTACTTGGGGACTACAGTAAACAATGCCCACCACATGTTTGTGAAAATGCCCCATTAAAGAGAATTAATGTGACCAACTGTAAGGTGAAGTCTGAGTAACCACAGTTGGGTCACCATGTTGTGCTGAGCTAATAATGTGCTATTTGTAGGTACAATGCCCCCACGCAAGCGTCAAGCCACCGTCTCCTCCTCAAGCCGACAAGAAGGTGTCGCCACCGGAAGGCCACGAAAATCAGTTGACATGAGGCCTTTCGACAACAACAAATTTGTCTCAACAAAGGCTCAAGATCGTTTCGCCGCAAAAGAAGATAAGTCACCAATACCTGAACGGGGCATAGATACCCTAGCCATCCAGCAGAACTGTACAAAATGCATGACGAGTTGATGAGGCGTTATTTGGACGTCTTCTTTGAGAAGCCAGATGAGGCCAATGAAATGATCGTCAGGGAATTCTATGCCAACGCCCCGGAGCACAAAACTATGTTGTCACAGTGAGGAGGAGGCAGGTTAATGCTTCAATGGAGAACATCAAGAGAATTTACAAGCTGCCACCACTAGTGGATGAGTACGAGGACGCTTATCAGGGTAATGTCAAAAGATACTCTAGCTGGGATAGGTTCCTCTCGACTATTTGTAAATCGGGTGCGGAGATGAGGTGGTACAAATACGGGAACAAGTTCCACTCATCAACCCTCAAGTTTGAGGCAAAATGTTGGTTGTACCTCATCAACAACAGACTCCTGTCGTCCCACAACACCTCATAGGTGAACATTCCTCGAGGGTGTTTGATTTAGTCTTTCATGATTAGCAGCGGTTTTGATGTGGCTCGGGTCATTCACGAGGAGATATTCGAACGCAATAAGGTTCAAAGGTATGTGTTCTTCTACCCATCTCTCATAACTCGATTGTGACTAGGGTGCCAGGCAACTTTGCAGTGGATGTCAGGGTGCCAACAGTGTACACATTCAGAGTTGATAGAGTTACAACGGGTAAGGATGCGGTGGTGGAGGATGATGAATTGGAAGGGCATGACTCTGATGAGAATGAGGCGGGGGAGGAGCTGCAAAATAAGGAGGAGGAGATTGAGCACATGGAGGAGGAGCAGCTCGCTCAGAAGCAGGCTGCGGATGTTGGAGGCCTGTCTAGGGCCAGTCGGCGACAGAGACTGGATCACCTGGAGAAAGATGTGGCTGGGTTGAGGACCTCCGTGGCTGAACTGGGGTCGAGAGTTGATGAAATGGCTGCCCAACAAGTAAAATCAGAAAAGAATATTATGGGTTGGCTACGTGCCCTGGGTCGTGCTTACAGCATGGACCCAGGAACTGTCTTCGACCAAGACTGAGTTTTCAGGGAAGTCCCCTTACCTTACTCTGTTATTTTTATTAGCCATGAGGACATGTCCTCATTATAAGTGTGGGGTGGGGGAAGGATTCCCTGTTTTTGTATGTTGTACACTTGTTAATTGTTTTCTTTGATTTTCTTTTGACTTAGGATAATTGTAGTTGTTTTTCATTGTTTCCTTTTAATGTTGTTTTTGGTTTTGTTTGTGACTGTAAATAGTGTATAATCAATTAAGTCTTCTTGGCCCGACGACGGATCCCTTCGACGAGGTTCTTGAGGGTCTAAGTCGACCAAGAAAAAAGTAGTGGACTCTTCCTGATGACAGACTTTTTAGGCAGTTTTCTTGAGGGAAGTTAGTCCAAAGAAAATACCAAAAAGATTTTTTATTTTCTTTTTAGGTAGTGTAGTAACTTCCCCTTGGTTTTTCTTTTGACCACGGTTCTTTTCCAAGGGTTTAGCTTGAACCGGGTATAGTTAGTTTTCTTTTTATTTATTTTAGTTGTTAGGTTTAATTTGGGCAAGGAGATGAATTGCAAAATGCATCCCTTAGTGTGTTACACCCGAACACCAAAGACCCTAGAGTGTGACGCTTAGGCTCATTTGTTGACTCTTGTAGAATGTCTTAATTTTGCATGTTGTAACTAACTTGAATGCTCAGTGGAGTGTTTTGATGAACCAATCTGGAGTGAATTATGTTCCATGTGTGTGTAAGGTATTTTGCATTGTACTCTATGTCCACATTTGATACCTAGAACTTTCTCTGTGTGTGTGCAAAGCGAAATAGTAGTTTGTTCAGTCTTAGAAGTGATATAGGCATTTCTTTGTTAAGCCAGACATAAATATGTATCCACCTGATTGCAATTCACCATAATTAACCCCTTTGAGCTTATAAGCTTGTTTCTTTGGCAACCACATTACAAACCGTACCCAATTGTTTGAATAGACTGCCTGTTTGAACCCTATACCTCTCATAAGCACTTGAATTGTAGAAAACATGTAAAAGGTCAAAGTGTGGGGTAGTGGTATGGTTTTTGAGTGGAATCAACGAAATAGAAAGAATGGTGCGAAGCATAAAAGAATTAAAACCACTGGAAAAAAAATAGGAAGAAAGAAGGACAATGAATAAATGCAGTCCTTGATGAGTGGTGAATTGAGAAAAAATTGCACCTAATGAAATTTTGGGTAATCTAAAGAGAGTGGTGGAAATTCTAGCCAAACATAAGAATGGGTTGAAAGCTACAGTAGTTGTATTAAAAGTGCTTAGGGAGGTTAGTCACTATATCAAAATATATCCTACATGTACCTTAGCTTACACTACAACCAAATGAAGACCTAATTGATCTTAGACTAAATGGACTCGATTAGTAGAGTATTACACTACGGGCAAGCCTATGGTTTATCTTTGTGGCATATGAATGTTCTTTCCGAGAGTGAGTGAATTATTTCTACTTAAAGTTACCACTTGTTCTTACTATTATTCTTGTGGAAATACACTCGTTTGTGTGATGTGAGGGCACGTGATTCATGATGGAAAGGTAAGTCTTGACATCTGTGTAGAGTACTTTGAGGAAGTAAGAATATGGACTAGAATTTGAGAGTCTCCTCTTGAGGTATAGATATTACATCGCTAGGTACAAAGTTTGTAAAATGTTCGTGGTGTGACACCGTAGGGAAATGCTTGATGAAAGGACCTTTGTAGGATATAGTGGATTGCCCGAGGACTAGCAATGATTTTAGTCTGGGGTGTTGATAACAGGCTAAATGCACGTAGTTAGTGTAGGTTTACACTCCAACTTAAGGATGCTTCACTGTCTTAGGGAGGTTAAATGATGTTAAATTGGTTCTAACTATGATTTTTATGCTTTACAGGAGCCAAATGCACTATTGAGAACTTAAGATGGTGATTTGAGCTAAATTGAAGAAGAAAAGCCCTTTGGGAGATTTTATGGGTGAAAGGAAGGCTGAAGATCGCTTGGACAGAACAGAAGTCCACTAGCACGACCTCTAGCACGACTGCGCTAGTCCAACTGACGGGACAGAACAGAATTGCATTAGCGCGGGCACTAGCGCTACCCCAGTGATCGCCCAGGCAGTGTAAAACCCTTTTAGCGCGTCCATTAGCGCGAGGACTAGCACGACCGCGCTAGTCTCAGTTGTGCGCGTGAATTCCCAAGGGTTAATTTGGAAGATTGGGGCCATTCTACTTAACCTATATAAGGTTCAACTCGCCCAAAGAATCAAATTATCAAGGTTTAGATGCTAATTCAAGAATAGCAAAGACAAGAGGCAAGGAGGGCAATTGGGCATCAATTCTCATTTCCCTTCCTTGTGATTTTAACATTGTCAATGAATTCTTTTGTTATTTTCAATACAATTATGAGTAGCTAACTTCTTTAATCTAAGGTTTTGGTGGAACCCGTTGGGGATGAACTGATTGTTATATTAATATAGTTTTGCTTGGTTTTCAATCTCTATTTGTTCAACTACGTTTTTGTTGTAGTTAATTGAAAGGATCCTCAATTAACTGTGCCTATTTAGTGTGTATCTACCCGAGAGAGAGTGTGCATATTTAGGTAATTGTTGAACAACATCACTCCCAAAGTATAGGAGAGATCCATAACCGAGGGTATACCTTGGGTGCAATCTAAAGTAAACTATAATACAAGTTAGCTAGCGTAACTCGAGAGAGTGAGTCTAGTAGATTATCATAATTACTTGAAGAGATTTATGATAGCCTGATTGTTCATGATTGATCGAGATAATTAAGCCAAAACTATAGGAAATATACAAGAAGAGATTCCATCAACGGGAGAAACCATAACCTTAGACCTTTATCGCAATTGTTTACACCTTAGTATTAGTTATTATTTATTCTTTAGCATTCTTATTTTCATTCAGCTGTAGTAGTAAAAATACCGAAATTAATATTCATAACTTTTGGGAAATTGTTTATTGAGAATCTAGTAGTCTAACAACAACAATTGATATGTTAGTTTCTCGTGGGATCGACTCTGGGCTAAATACTAAGATTAATTATAGTTACAACGCCCGCTTAGTCTTTTATTATACATAGTTGAGCGTGATCACTGCGCCTAAACCAGCACAACCATCAGGCCTAGAAACCGCCAACCAGGGGTCGCCCCTTGAAGCCCCCTCAAGCGGGGGCACCCCCTCAAATATTATCCTCCACCTCTTCGATGGGGCCTCTTCGCCATCGTCCTGAGATGGTTTGTCAACCAAACGAACTGCGGGAACCAGAGTATACGCTAGAGGAGAAACCTCCAAACAGACCGACCCGGACATGGACGTGTCCTGCGAAGTAGTGAGAGCCCGAACGCCCTCAGTTGCAACCGATACTAAGGCAGGTCTGACCGAAGTATCCGACTGGCGAAAAGGAGGAATGGGAGCCCTCTCCTCCTCGCTCCCCTCCGACCTGACAATAAGATAAATTTGAACTAAAGAGGATAAAGGGAGTAAAATACAAAGCGAAAACCAAAGTAACTAAGGGCAAGACGAAGTGGCTCACCAGCGGAAGGCTTACGCCCAAACCTCTCACGAAACGGTGACAATTCGCGAATCTCACCGCATGGGGAAATACCTGGCTCACCCACGCGCGGATATCGACAACTAGCAGAGGAGGTACCCTCTCGGCTGCAAAGACAAAAATAAAACGACGAGATCACAGGAGGGAAACCACAGACAACCATTTTAAAAAAAGGGATAGTAAAAGAAAGAAAAACATACGGGCGAAATTCCATGTCTCAGGAAACCCATCAGGGTTCGATACCACGTGCTCCGTCCTAACATATAAGAAGTTCTACCAGAAGTGGTGGTTGGTTTTATCATCCATCTTCACCACCAAGCCCTTGGTTCCTCGGTGACGAAGATGTATCATCGTGCCCCTATGAAAATTTGGAACGAAGAGGTGAAGCAGGTGCTGGAGAGAAATCCCCCGACCGGCCAGCTCCGTGTACTTGATGAGCATGGGGAAGAGCTTGTATATGTACAAAGAGAGTTGAGTCGGACACACCTCATAGAAGCGGCAAAAATCCACCGCCAAGGAAGGGAGGGGAAGTGTGTATCCGATGACGAATGGGTATGCATAAAATACGCAATACCCCAGGCGGTGTATATGCACGATGTCACGACCCGCTAGAACAAGCTCAATATGATTAGGAATCCTCTAGTTGGCCTTAAACGCAGTGCGCGCCGCGGCATCCATTGTAGAAACGATAGGTTCGAATTCGTCCTCAGAGGGGGTTCTTGAAGTCAGTCCTAGCCTTCCCTGGGCGAGGGACTACTTCATCCAAAGTTGGAAACCTCTCATCTTCTGCCATAACCACCCACTCTTCAAGTGGAGGTATATTAGTTTCCGGCGCAAGGGCACCAACGGCTCTATCGGGGTTGGAAAATGCACAAGCCATCTCTTTGTTGGTTGCGCAGATCGGGAATGAGGACGAAAAGAAGGTAGCAGCCACGAGAACTATTAACACAAAGGGAAATGCAAAAAACCGGAAGGGAAGAAGCAAAGCTTTAAATACTCAGGGCAGGAAAATCAAACGCCGCCTTTTTAAAAATAGAAAGGGCACGGGAAACGACGTAACGCACAAAAAACGTGTTCCATAATGACGCATGACGAATTTAATGACATTTCAAATTGACGCTACAATATGATGCAGCTCTCGAAACATCACATCGTTATCTCGCCATGGGGTATTCGCCCATCGATCAAAATGCTCAGATTTCTCAAACTTTCGAATTGACAGGTCCGCCCATTGAGCTCGTCCAAAGACGACCCCGACAGGCGGAGGGACTAACTGTATGGGTCGAAATCTGATCAAAAGGGAATCTGTATAAAAAGGAACAATTTGGTCGAATAAGCCAAAGTTTTATTTATGAGGTACCATAACGACGAGCACCTCGGCCACGGCCGAGGTCGTACAGTTAGAAGGGCCGCATGGCGAAGTAAACGTTATGGCATTTCAGAAGGTCAAACTAAAGTACAGTCAAAAGACTTAGGTTCCCTAGCTAAGGACCGCCGAGTAAATAAGAATAAATGTATAAATATTGGGGGAGAGAATGAAGGGAGGGGGGGGGACTGTTCTAGTATCACAGATCTCCTCACTTACAACAGAGAGGGGTTTGAGAGTCTATCTTGTAAAGGAGAAGAGACTCATAACCTTACTATTGTTCTTATAATCATCATTATTGAGAAAATGAATGCATGTCTCGTGGTCTTCTTCTTCCGTTACTTTATATTATGAAATAATGCTGTCAAGATTATTATCTCATCGCGTATCTTAGGTCTCTATTGAGGTCTTAATCGATTCTCATACTTAACCTTACCTAACTTTTCTTGTTTGTCATTCTTTGATTTAGAGTTAACTATATTTTAACTAGAATTTATCTTTTTTTTCATCATTGTATTTAGTTTAGCAAAAGACTTGAAAACTTTTTGATCAAAAGGTAACGACTACAAATTCAAATCTCCCTTTGATCCCGCATGGTCAAATCTATCAACAAGGCCCTCCAAACGATATGCTCACCCATGATCAAATTAAAAAGGCCAAGCAAAACACACTCTCTACCAAATCGCCACTTCCTCTGCGCACATCTTTAATCTTTATTTGGTTTAATAATCAGCACGTTATTCTTATACAGGTAACGTAAGTAACCGAAAAAAAAAAAAAAAAAAAAAGTAGGTCGCCAGTCTAATAAGCGACTAAGTAATATAGGTTTTGACGGGCTCTACATTTTTTGACCGAGGTAGAAATATTAGGCTATATAGGAAAAAGACCTAAAAATGTCACCCAACTTTTAGAAATGGTCTATTCATGTCATCCGTTAAAAAAATATTCATTTCATGTCACTGTCGTTACACATTTAGGTTATTCATGCCATTATTGACTAATAGCTCAATTTTTATTTTTTTTAATATTTATAATGTGGGACATGAGTTAACTCGGACGAATAGGGACATTACACGTGGAAATGTTGGGGTTTTAAAAAATAAAAATAAAAATAAAATTGAGTCGTTAGTCAATAATGGCATGGATGAGCCAAATGTGTAACGACAGTGACATAAAATGAGTATTTTTTTAACGAATGACATGTATAAACTATTTCTAAAAATTAAGTGGCATTTTTAGGCCTTTTCCGTTCTTATAACTACTGCACCAAAATAAGTTTTTTCTACTATTTTACGAACTATATGAATAATAAATGCACCACTGCAGAAGTATAAAGGCTACGGAAGGATTTACAATAATTATATTTTAATCTTAAGTAAGTTGAAATAAACTACATGACTGAATTTTTTTATTAGGAGGAGAAGGAATTAGGCTAATTAAGGAATAGAGAAAGGAAAAAGGAGAGGGAGGGTTGATTAACTAAAGACTGCTGTTGGATGAAAAGGGGATTTGAATTGAAAAGATAACATAAATTATAAGAAAATGTAGTATTATTATTATTTTGAGATTATAGGTTTAGCAATTATTTAATCGCGCAGATGAAAGCACGAGCATTAGTCACACGTGGCTTACATGCAGTATATAGATTCACATGATAGCATGTGACAAAATTAAGAGAATGTATAGTCTTATCTGTGATGTGAATATATCTGATGTATCTTCCATGCTGTTATCAGTGATAAAATTGAAATAAATCTTATTTTTTTGTGCATAGACGGTATAATCTTTTATGCCGTCATTTTAAGTTGACTTACGACAATAAGATAACGTTTATAATAAATTTATTTAATGTGGTGACTTACAAAGTAAAATAAAAGCTATAATATCTTTTAAATATTTTATATGCACTAATAGTATAATAAATTTGACGTGATGACTTAAGTTTTTGTGTATCCAAAACCCTTTTGATTGTCAGGATATGTATGTTAAATCCAATCTAGATTAGTACATGGTGCAAAGAAAACGGATTTGATATTTAATCCTTACAATGACAGACACTAGTTCTCTTTATGTAAATATAACTATGAATTTAGTATATTTATACGCTTTTTAACATCGTTTAACTATATGCATACAAAAATAAAGTTTAAACAGCGAGTGCCAACGGTTTTCTGACGTTCTAACTCTCAGACGAAAATTCTGATCCATTTTTGGTGGCTAGTACACCAAGCTACATATATAAGTTTATACCATATAATTAGGTCTAAATTGAGACAAGAATATATTCATATTAATTATTAATCGTAAGTAACTGATAAAAGTTTAAATACTATCACACATTCATTCAGTTGGTCTAAACTCTCCTACTAACAGTTTAACGGTCACAGTGAAACCTCTTCATAATAATATTTTTATATAACAATATTTCACTATAAAAGTCAAAATTTTCCGAAATTAATATTTATGTTATGTTATAATATATATTCTCGATAGCAACACTTCGCTATAACATTTAAAAATATTCGGAACAAACGAGACAGTTATAGAGAAAAGCTTGACAGGTAGCACATTTGCAGTGAGGCAAAGGAAACATCAAGGAAATAGAGCAAAGAAGGGTGGTGGTGGTGCAGTAGCATGCAGGGAATGTGCAGAACATGCTGTACATTTCATGCTGCTTCACTGTCTAAACTTTGTCACATGCCTCTGATTTCTCTCTCAAATACTACTCTTTTCTTTCCTCTTCTCTCTTTATATATATATATATATATATATATATATATATATATATATATATGTGCCTCTTAGTCTTAGCTTGTGCATGTGCACTTGCCATGTGCTTTTCCTCTCTGCGCATTTCGGGCCACCGGCGACAGAAGAGAGAATTAGGTCTTTGATTTCCTCACATCTCTTTTGTAGTACGTTTCTTAGACTTTGCTGGCCCCATACCACATTCACATGTGCCCTCACACAACTCGCTAACTACCTTTTTCTTCCCTATTCAATGACTCACTTGCCCTCTTTCTCGTCCTTTTTCTATCTTTGCTTCACCTTTTTTAGCTCTTCAAAAGCACTCTCTTGTCTCGCTAAATTTAAGTTTATATAAGATGGTCAAGTTGGATGTTTTTCCTTGCCAAATGTTAACCTCAACAATATGTCTAGTTTGTCACTATATATATTATTTCATCGAGCGGTTAATACGATATTGTGTGTGAAAATCAGAATCTTCTAACAGAAAGATTTCACGTGTATTCTATTATAAAAAAGAGTGTCCACCGTGGGGCTAAAGATAATAGTGATAAATTGATACACATTTTCATAACACGCTATAGTTTACGCTTGTTCTTTAAGATTTTAATTTCAAATTGACCTAAGGATGTAGAACTCTGAGTCTACTCACTTCAATGTTGATATTGAGTCTAGCCATCATGGTGAAAACAACAATATAACACCTAGTAGAACCGGGTACCTCCCGCTGATCCCAACGGATACCCGGTCGCAGACACAATCGATGCCAACTTGCATGTGGACATCGACACCAACTTGCCGACCGACCCTGAGAACAGCGTTCGCGGAGGAGCCCGACCGACGACTCGAGGTACGCCCGGAGGAGAAGGCGACGAGATTAATCTGCGGGTGATCTTCGAAATGTTACAACATGCGGCGATAGCGCAACTGCAGAACAAAGTCGCTCCCCCAGCAGAGTTGACCCCGAACGATCCCGGGAAAACACCTGAAGGAATGAGCAAGTCACCGAGAGGCCGGGTGAAGCTGAGCCCGGGACCAACCCCGAAATTATTAAGATTCTTGAGGAACTAACAAAGCATGTGGAATCGGGGGGAAAGAAAATTGAGGCTAACGACAAAAAGTTGGAGAGCTATAACACCAGAGTTGATCGAATCCTAGGAGTGCCTCTGTTATTGAAAGGCCTGGACTCCAAGAAATATGTCCAAAAGCCTTTTCCCCAAGCGCAGCACAAGCCAATTCCGAAGAAGTTCCGTATACCCGAGATTCCGAAGTATAATGGAACCACGGGTCCAAAATTCCAAACGAACACGTGACCTCATACACGTGTTCCATCAAGGGAAACAACTTAGAAGATGACAAAATTGAGTCGGTTTTGCTGAAAAAGTTCGGAGCAACCCTATCAAAAGGAGCAATGATATGGTATCACAACTTACCCCCTAATTCTATTAGTTCGTTTGTTATGCTTGCAGATGCCTTTGTAAAAGCGCACATTGGGGCAATCAAGGTCGACACTAGGAAATCGAACCTTTTCAAAGTAAAACAATGAGATAATGAAATGCTCAGAGAATTCGCGTTGAGGTTTCTAATGGAACGAATGGATCTGTTGTCGGTTGCGGACGATTGGGCCATCCAGGCATTCAGCCAAGGACTCAACCCCCGAATCTCCTTGGCTTCACATCAGTTGAAACATAATTCGATAGACTACCCGGCGGTAACTTGGGTTGATATCCATAACAGGTACCAGTCAAAAAATCACAGTCGAGGACAATCAACTCGGGGTCCCCTCCGGGTTCGTTTATCCCGTCAGAACTAGTGACAGGTCTAAGAGAGTCGTCGATCATGAACCAAGACCGAACAGAGACCGGTCTCAACCGTATAATGGAGATTGAAGGGGTAAGGGATTTGAACGTAACCATGCGAGAAATGATAAAAAAGGAACGATCGAGGCCATAGTAGCCGGCGACTCATAAGCAAAAACGATTTCGACAGGCCACTTGGGGCCAGGGAGGCACCAAGGTTATTAGAATACAATTTCAATGTCGATACTGCCAGCATTGTATCTGCTATCGGACGCATCAAAGACACCAAGTGGCCTCGACCATTGCAGTATGTCCCTACCAAGAGAGACCCTAACTTAGTGTGTAATTATCATGACACTCATGGCCATAAAACGAGGACTGCTGACAGTTAAGGGAAGAAGCGACCTGGTTATTCAATAACGGGCATCTCCGGGACGTTCTGAGTGGTTAAGCCAAAAACCACTTCAGGAATAGGGACTCCAACAAATAGACTGAACAAGAGGAACCTCAGCACGTCATTAACATGATCATTGTGGAGTCGACATCCCCTAGGGACCAATGTTAAAGCCCACTAAGGTATCCATCACAAGGGAAAAACGAACCCGAGATTATATACCGGAGGGGACTATCTCTTTCAACGATGAGGATGTTGAAGGCATCGTGTAACCGCATAATGATGCATTGGTAATATATGTACTCGTAAATTAATCTCGAGTTAAGCGTGTGTTAATTGATCCAGGTAGCTCGGCCAATATCATCAAATCGAGGGTGGTAGAGCAGTTGGGTCTACAAGACCAAATAGTGCCTGCAGACCTGGTTTTAAACAGATTCAACATGGCATGTGAAACTACTAAAGAGGAAATAACTCTGCTGGTGAACATCGCCGGTACCATTCAGGAAATGAAGTTCTATGTGATTGAAGGGGATATGATATATAATGCTCTATTCGGAAGTCCATGGATTCACAGCATGAGGGAAATGCCCTCGACACTACATCGGGCACTGCAGTTCCCCACACCGGGAGGGATCAATACAATTTATGGAGAGTAGCCGGTTGCGAAAGAAATATTTGCGGTCGATGAGGTGATTCTGATGTTCGCACTCTCGGCATCAAAGAACACGAAGCCAGTTAGGAAAGAAGAAACTAAATAGCAATTACCGATATCAACAGCGACCGAACCGGAGAAACAAGAAGCATGAGAGGATGATGATTATGGAATCCCTAGGTCGTTCATAGCCCCTGACAATTACGACACCATAAAATCAACGGTCCAGGAGTTGGAGAAAGTCATATTGATCAAACACTTACCTGACAGTAGGTATACCTGGGCACGGGGTTAACTCGCGAGCTCAGAAAAAAACTCATTGAATTCCTTATAGCTAATATAGATTGTTTCGCTTGGTCCCATCTTGATATGACAGGTATCCCGCCAGAAATAACCACTCATAAGCTGAGCTTGGATCCAAAGTTCCACTCTGTTAAACACAAAAAGAGGCCTCAGTCCTAACTCCTAATTCCTAAGCCAAGCATGCATTCTTCAAAGACGAGATATTCAAACTCCTTAAAAAAGGTTCCATTCGAGAAGTTAAATACCTGTATTGGTTAGCTAACGTAGTGGTAGAGACAAAAAAGGGGGAATAAGTTAAGAATGTGTGTAAATTACAAATACTAGAACAAGGCGTGACCTAAGGACCTTTTCTCCTTGCCTAACATCTATCACATGATCGATGCGACAGCCGACAAGAGATACCCAACTTTCTAGACGCTTATTCCGGGTACAACCAAATTCGGATGGACCGTGGCGATCAAGAAAAAACTTCCTTTATCACCAACTTTCTCGACGCCTATTCCTATTGTTATAATGTAATGCCATTCAGACTAAAGAACGTCGGTACCACTTATCAACGCCTAGTAACTCGGATATTCGAAGAACAAATAGGAAAATCAATAGAAGTTTATATTGACGGCATGTTAGTTAAGTCCTTGAGAGAAGAGGACCATTTGAAATATTTGCAGGAAACCTTTGACATACTGAAGAAATGCAATATGAAGCTGAACCTGGAGAAATGCCCATTTAGGGTCTGATATAGGTAGTTCCTTGGATTCAATGGTGTCCAACTGAGGGATCGAGATCAATCTTAATAAAATCAAAGTTATAGAAGACATCACCATAGTGGACAGTGTCAAAGTCGTTCAGAGGCTAACCAGGCGCATAGCCGCCCTGGGCCCGTTCATATCGAGGTCCTCCAATAAGAGCCATTGTTTCTTATCATTATTGAAAAAGAAGAATAACTTTTCTTGGACCGCGGAGTGCCAACAAGCTTAGGAAGAACTCAAATTGTACCTTTCGAGTCCACCCTTGCTCCATACTCTGAAGGCGGATGAACAATTGTACCTGTACTTGGCGGTATCTGAGGTAGCGGTAAGTCGAGTCCTAGTCCGGGAATAGGAAGGTATGCAATTTCCTATCTATTATGTTTGTAGAACTCTAGGCGCATAGCCGCCCTGGGCCCGTTCATATCGAGGTCCTCCAATAAGAGCCATTGTTTCTTATCATTATTGAAAAAGAAGAATAACTTTTCTTGGACCGCGGAGTGCCAACAAGCTTAGGAAGAACTCAAATTGTACCTTTCGAGTCCACCCTTGCTCCATACTCTGAAGGCGGATGAACAATTGTACCTGTACTTGGCGGTATCTGAGGTAGCGGTAAGTCGAGTCCTAGTCCGGGAATAGGAAGGTATGCAATTTCCTATCTATTATGTTTGTAGAACTCTAGGCGAGGCCGAGACAAGGTATCCTCACCTGGAAATATTGGCGCTCGCTTTGCTAAGCGCCTCAATAAACATAATGCATAAACCCGAGCTCTCACGACAGATGGATAAATGGGCCATAGAATTTTGCGGGTACGATATTGAATATCGACCCCGAACTGCCATCAAATCACAAATTTCGGCAAACTTCGTGGCCGACTTTTCGCCGGCCTTAATACCCGAAGTCAAAAAGGAATTGTTATTAACCTTAGGGACTTCCTCGGTAATCTGGACCATCTTTACCGATGGTGCCTCAAACGCAAAGGGGTCCGGACTTGGCATCGTGTTTAAGCCTCCTACGGGTAACGTAGTTAGGCAATCTATTAGAACTGGGAAATTGTCTAACAATGAGGCCGAGTATGAGGCCTTGATTGAAAGTCTCGAATTGGCCAAAAGCCTGGGGGCCGAGGTGGTTGAATCTAAGTGTGATTCCCTCCTTGTGGTAAATCAAGTCAATAGGACGTTCAAAGTAAAAAGGGAACGAATGGGAAGGTAATTAAAAAAATTGCAGGTAACGTTGCATCGATTCAAAGTACGGACCATACAACACGTACCCCAAGATCAAAATAGCGAGGCTGATGCTCTGGTGATGAATTCAGCTCATGAATGGTCGTGCAACTCATGAAATCGGTAGTGGAAGAAGGCCATGCAGAAATAAACTCACCAAGTTTAACTTGAGATTGGAGAAATAATTATATAGACTACTTGAAGATTGGGAAGTTTCCCTTGGATCCTAAATAATCGAGAGTTCTGCGCACGGCTGTCCAAAGGTACTCTATTCAGAAGAACAATCGATGGCCCGCTCGCCATATGCTTGGGGCTAGAAGATACCTAATATGTTTTGAGGGAAGTTCACAATGGCACGTGCAGAAACCATTTGGGGGCAGAATCTTTGGTTTGTAAGATAATCGGGGACGATTATTACTGGATCGACATGGGGAAAATTCAAAGGACTTTGTACGAAAATGCGACGGCTATAAGAGGCATGCACCGATGATCCATCAACCCGGAGAGCTACTACATTCGGTCTTGTCACCTTGGCCGCTCATGAAGTGGGGAATGGACATTTTCGATCCTCTACCGTGGTCACCTGGTAAGGCGCAATTCATATTGTTTATGACCTATTATTTTTATAAGTGGGTCAAAGATCAAGCTTTCTAAAAGGTCTCAGAAAAAGAAGTCGTTGACTTCATTTGGGGCCACATAATATGCCAGTTCGGGATACTAACCAATATAGTATGTGATAACCGGAAGCAGTTCATTGGCAGCAAGGTAAACAAATTTTTTGGAAGACCATAAGATCAAAAAGATCTTGTCACCCTAGCGGGAATGGGAAAGCTTAATCAACAAATAAGATCATGCTTCAAAACCTAAAGAAAAGGTTGACTGATGACAAAGGGAAATGGAAGGAAATTCTACCAGAATTCTTGTGGGAAAATTGTACAACCTCGAAATCTAGCATCGGGGCCACTCCGTGTTCGTTGGTCTACGGTGCCGAAGTACTAATACTAGTCGAAGTGGGAGAACTGAGCCTCAGGTTCCTATATGCGATCGAAGAATCAAACAGTGAGGCCATGAGCACGAGCTTGGAACTATTGGATGAAAGGTGTGAGGTCGCCCTAGTCCGATCGGCATCCAAGAAACAACGGTTTGAAAGGTATTACAACCGAAGAGCCAACCACTGACACTTAATATCAGGGACTTGGGGTTAAGAAAAGTAACACTTCACACTGGAAGCTGAACGAGGGGAAGCTGGAGCCGAATTGTGAAGGACCGTATCGAGTCATCAGGATTACCGATAAAGGTCATACAAACTCTAAGCAGGAAACGGTGCACAACTACCGAACAATGGGAATGTGATGCACTTAAAGTGGTACTATGTCTAAGGTACGATATCATTCACATTTTTATAATATTGTGAATCGGACTAACACTTGCAAGCAGCAACCAAAGGAAAATGTGACCTATTAGATGTGAAAGCATGCGTTGAACTCTTTTTCTCTTGAATCGTTTTTGTCCCAAGTGAGTTTTGCAGCATGGTTTTTTAACGTGGCAATAGTAAATCCTGCTAACTTAGAATGGAAGATCAATTTTAAATCGAAGTTAGTGGTCTCATCAAAAGTATTCGAGCCATGTCAAGATCAACCTCGAATACTGGGGTCCATCACCCTCGGGTCAAACTTCTTCGCATGGAAAGAAGGAAACTTTGTGCTTGAACTGCCTAGGCTCGATGGTTAAGATTTATTGTAAGGAAAAACGGTCAAGTGAACTGTGCCCGCGTAAGCCCCCTTTGCCATAATACAACTTTTACATGCTATCAATCTTGTACTTTACCCACAAAAATGAAAGAAATTTTCTACCTTGATATTATATATTTTTGCCTCTTAAAGCATGAAGTCTAAGGGTGATTCCTCCCGCGGACTATCTTTCCCAAGGGCTATCCCTATCCGAGCCCAAGGGCACCCCCCACTCGGGGACTCTCGTCCGAAATAAGTTCGGGTAACTCGGGTTATCAAAACCCGGAGGCACAAATCCTATTAGGTAGCGCCTAAACCTAAAGGCTACGACCGCCCTAAAATGGCTCGGAGATGTCTGAAGCCCATAATCAAAACGTAAGGCCTTCAATAAATATTCAAAACCTGCCAAAAGGTTACCATCGCCAAAAGCATCGTCTAAGAACACTTAAGCATTTTTGGAAAACTTGTGGTCATTCCGTGTTTTCACAACTTCGAGCAAATAAAAGCTTGCATCGAGGTCAATTTCTATTTGGGCCTACGAAAAATAGATGACCTATTACTACATTTGGTTCTATGCTAAGGCACCAGAAATATTTGCAAGAATGGAAATTATGAAAAGATGCCAAAAAGTTGAAATTGCCCAAAAGGAAAATTTATTCCGGAATATCTTTACAAAGGCCCAACAAAAATGGCCTCAGAATGAACAAAAGATATGTACACAACCCAAAAAATAAAAAATCCTAAGGGATTCACGCCTGATCTTCACTGGAGCCCGATTCGTCACCAAAACCATCGGGGCCTTTGAAGTCCTCGGAGCCTTCTTCACCTTCGGGTTCAGCTAGTTTCTTCGCCTCGGCCTCAAGTATTTTTTCCTACTCGATCTTGATAGACACGTCAAAGCCTCGGCATGGATCTCTTTGAGGGTTTCCCTTCGAGACAGCCGCCTCACGTATTCGGCATGGGTCTTCAGGCGAGCCTTTACTGCTTCAACATCGGCCTTGTATTGGGCCTCCATATCTTCAGCATCGGCTTAGGTTATCTCCAACTTGGACCTCGTTGCTTCGAGCTCTTAACCAAGGGCATACCATTCCGCGATGGTCGAGCCCAGCTGTGCTCAGAGATCCTCACTTAGTTGAGCACGTTTATCAACTTTATCCTTCTCCACCCAAAGTTGAAACTCTAGCAAAGACAACTTCTCTTGTGCGGATTCCTTCTTCGAGGCCTGCTGATCCATCTTTCTCTTCCACGCATCGGCCATGACTTGGATCTCATTCATCTCCTTTCGAAGTTGGTCGATTTGGTCGATTTTCTGTTGGACCTTCGAGGTATTGTCACTAGTCACTACGACCAATCCATCGTTTCTAAATTCAAAGACCTTTACCTTTTCAACCAAATAGGTGTGCTCCCGCCTTAGGTACGATGCTTCTTTCTGATCCCTATCCAGCTCGGCCTAAAGGTTCTTAATGAGATCTTTCTGATCTCATTCTTGTTGCTCGTTGAGGAGCTTATTCATATCATTTTTATGGAATAGCTCTTTGACCTCAAGCTCGAGGTGATTGACCTCGACTCGGTAATGAAGGAAACTCTCGTGATGAAGTACTGAGGCCTACAAAAAGATGAAAAACGTGAGAAATATCAACACCTAAGTAAAGTTCAAAGGGAAGTAATGATGCCTTACCCAGTTTAGTGCCTGCTGCGCCTCATTGAAAAGTCACGACACGTTCACCTCATTCATTTATGTCAGGTCCTCCTCGGTTACTAGGAATCAGGGTTATGCCCACAAAAGCAGATAGAGCCAGGGCATCCTCCGAGACGGTAAAATAACCGATCTCTTGTGATCGGGGTCCACACTCATAGTAAGGAACTGTTTAATTGACTTCGGTCTCAAACTCGGGCTTTCAACTTCCGAGGGTGTGTCCTTCTTCGGAACATCCAGGTCACCCAGCCCAAAAAAATCATCCAAAGCGGACGAGCCTACGCCATCGAAAAAGGAATGAAGTGGATCGTCCACGTCATGGCCCCTTCATTAGACTTCTTATTTCTCGCTTGAATCTCCTCGAGCATGGACTCGGTGTAGGAGAGCGTCCCTGTAATTTTTATTATATCGGTCTCTTCCTTTGGAGCGTAGCCGACGTCCTAAGAGTCCCACCTCAGGCGTCCATATCGACCTCTCGAGTCTGAGGGAGGTCGGCCTCGCGAGTCTCCCCGTCGGGCACCTCTTCCCCCCTCCCTCCCCCCTCTCGTCGTTGAATGATCGTATTGTGGGCGACAAAAATGAGGTCTTCTTCCAACTCATCTCTCAGTCGGAGAAGAGAATCGGAGTCTGGCACCCGGGATCTAGAGCTCTTCATGTGCTTGCGAGCCACCATCTTCCTTTTATTCTTTTCCTTCAGGGCAGCCCTGCGCTGTCCCGTAACTGAGGGATCAGTAGACAAGGACATGTTCTCGTGCCCTTCTAAAGGCCTAAGTTTGGTGGTCTTAGGAAAACCTACAAAAAAATGGGGAGGGGGGTGGAATAAAAGTTAGTATGATGGAAGTTTAAATACATGGTATTAACTGTTCGGGGAAAGGCCTTACCATGAGGACGGGCCTCCCATCGGCCCTTCGAAAGCTTTCTCTATGCGCGCTCAGAGTATGTCATCTGCGTACAGATGCCCTCAATCCATTTCTTTAGCTGGTGAACTGCATTTGGAACCCAGCGACAGCTGCACAAGCACAAGTAAGAATGAGAATAAGGAAATCGAAGAAAAAGTTTACACTAAAGAAGAGACTACACTTACGAGATGTATTCCTCTTCTCAAGGAATGAGATGAACTTGGTCTTCATCAATGCTCGAAACGAGGGGCCTTATTGGCCCGACGAGTAAGCTTAATCAGTCACCCTCAAAATATTCAAGGACTTTATAAACGGATTAAATGATCGATGGTGAAGCAACGAGACTCGATCTTGTTCACGAAGTGACGAAGGAGGATCACGATCCTCCATAGAGATGGATGGATTTGCCCGAGGCACACCTCATACCTCTTGCACAAATCCAGAATAATCGGGTCCACGAGGCCTAGTGTGAAGAGGTAAGTGTAAACACTTAAGTACCCTTCCACGTGGGTAGTAATGGAGACCTCGGGCCCTGGGACTACTACATCATTGTCTTCCCAATTGCAGTCCTTTCGAACTACAGGAAGGATGTCTTCGGTCACGGAGCATATATACCTTGATGCTCCTTCATCCGGTTCTGCTTGCGTGAGGGTTTCTCGACCTTAAAGTCGTTTTCTATTGAGCAGCCCTCGGGAATAAACATTTTCAAGGGAGGCTCGAGGGCCGGTTTGTCGTAGCCACCTAGGGAGAAGCCGTTTCGAGGGAAACTACTTCAGGAGCAACCACCTCAGTACCGGCGACCAGTTGAGAAGATGAAGAGACAACTTATTGAGGATCATATTTAGATGTTTTAGTTATTGTTACTTGGAGAAGTTTGAAAATTTCAAGAAAGAATACGAAGGTTTGAAAGAACGATATTGAAGGATGAAGAACAGAGCATGAAGATTTGAAGGAAGTCTGGGTAAAAACCTTGGAATCATTATGAATATTTAAAGATCAAAGGATGAAGGTATGAGGGTTCGAAAGAAGTTTGATGATAGCTGGGAAGCTCGAAGGTAAAAGCT
The DNA here is from genome assembly GCA_005239495.1 of Nicotiana undulata. Lineage (NCBI taxonomy): Eukaryota > Viridiplantae > Streptophyta > Magnoliopsida > Solanales > Solanaceae > Nicotiana > Nicotiana undulata. The sequence goes on along the minus strand of ML298101.1, from coordinate 39,375 downwards.
TGGTCGAAAAGCAGAGAAATAACAAAGGATGCAAGCGACGCTTCGCATTCTAAGGCAACCAACTGGTGATTGACACATGCCCGCAAGCCAGAATGACACGACTGATGGGACGTTTCGGCTCCTTCGTTGTAACGTACAGAGGAAGGAACCGGAGTACATCTATCGTTTCCCATCGTTTCGGCAAACCTACTCTCTGAGAAACGGGGGGGGGACTCTCTATATATGTGTAAAATCGAGGGTAGCGAGTACCCCGATTTCCCAGTTAGGCGAATGAGGCAAGAACATGACTGCAGAGAATCAGAATCGAAGCCAGGAGCCTCTCGCATCAAGGCCCGAGCAAAACAACTTCCCTTGGGGCCATCGAGACCACGCCCCCGGGTCTGGTTCGAGTTTTAAGACCTCGGAGAGCATTACTGAATGACCACGCACGATTAACAAAGGGCCGAGATATCTGTGTCCAACCGGATATCACGTCGTGAACCTCAGCCCGTATCGGCGGTAGATCATTGATTGGCGAAAAGGAAGATTTTTACTCTTTTTAGAATCGTACTTAGGGTAAAACTCTCTTACTATATAAATAGGAAATTGATTATTCATTTAACACATAGTAACACGTATACCAAGGCAATATACATCTATTTTTCTCTCTTTCTAAAGGTTGTTCAAAGTTCTAGTTTTGGTTCATAAGTTCTTCATAAACATTGGTTCGTAACCGAAGGCGAGCTTCTTGTTAAGCTTTTAACCGAGCCCGAATTCTATATCATCATTGGTATGGTTAATTTACTCTGTCTATTATTTGCTTATCTAACATCATAAATTATTTGTATTGGATTAACCCACGTATCATTAAAACCGCGTATAAATTCAATTGTTATTCATTTTTAAAGGTAAACACGTACTACTTTACAAGAAAATACCCCATAAAAATGACTTAAGAGGGAAAAGTACAACCTGTATTTGGGTATCTGTTGAGGGTAATTCTGGAACAAAAATAGAAGGTCCCGTCATTTCACATGTGGTATGTGTCCTAGCCAGCTTTCTCTGGCAAACCTTCTTTGGCAGTCCACTAAATTTCCTGTGCTCGCTAGTTGTGCCCGTCTTCCCGCTAACTTTTTCAACTTGGATATCAAATATTTTCCTATGGTAATAATAATTAACCAAATTGGTTTAGTTTTTTCATCAAATTAACACCAATACCAACAATGAGGAGTATGAAAAGATGGTCATGATTTTTTTACCTTTATTTAATTTTAAAGAGCACTATTGATCTAACAAACAAATGAATAAACCACATTTCAAATTCGAATAATAATAACGTAACTTTCTATTAATATGTGAAAGAAAAACACTAATACCCCTTAATATAATTTTTCAACAATGAGAGATAGTTAAAAAAAAAATTCCTTCACATGAACAATTCATGGAGTTGGGACCTATTTTCATTGTAGAGAGGACCCAAATATCATAATTCATCAGAAAAAAGGCGCACATAAATGGTCTGGAGTCTGGACCATTAACTTTTGTGGGGACAGTTTTTCCCCTAAAAAATAATGGAAAACTACACAGCCTACATTTGGCTTTTCTTTTTGTTGCAATTTCATGAAAATAAAAAGTCCATGTAGATTTTCATTGCATTTTGAGATATTTCCTATACTCGGGATGACTCAGGAATTATTTTAAATTAAAAGCAAGTCTCTTTTAACTTAAATATATGTAACGGGCGTAAGTTAACTCTTCTTTTATTTTACTTAATTTATTTTGAAATAATTGGAGAGAAATTGGTAATATAATACTAATGTTTGTATCACACAATTTTGATGACTAAGTTGTTTCATTGGAGACTTATATTATCTTTATTGGCCAGTGTACTTTACAGAGGAAAAATGCAGAAATATGAGTGATAATAAGTGAATTTGACTATAATTAGGACCCTAAGGAATTATATTTTGTATCGTTTTAATGTAAATATTGATAACAACATGTCATGATTAGTGATTTTCATGCATTGCAGGTGAAATATCACAAGAAAAGGACGTTGGAATATTTTTGGAGGCAATTACGGAAAAAAAAGGAAGCCAATCAAATAATACCCACAAAGTGCACCAAATAATAAGCAAAAGCTGAGCTGAAATAGGCCTACCGCGGTCCGGGCGCGACCGCGGTAGGAAGCTGCCGCAGATTCAGAGAGCCTGTTTGGACGCGGTCCTGGCGTAACCGCGGTGCGACCGCGGCAGGACGCATAAACTTCAGGGACCAAAGTGCAAAATACGGGATTTTAAGCCTCAAACCCTATATAAACTTAAGGAATTCGCCCAAGAGAGGGAGAGAATCAGTTTTTAAGTGGAAAACATCAAAAGTAAGAGCAAGAGGCAAGGAGGAACATTGGGCATCAATATTTATTCTCCTCTTTTGTTCTTTTACCAATGACTATGAATTCTTTTGTAGTTTTTGTTATTATTATGAGTAGCTAAATACTTTAATCTAAGGTTTTGGTAGAACCCGTTGGAGATAAACTCGTTGGCATGTTAATATAGTGTTGAGTTGGTTAATTATCTCTATTTGTTCAACTACGTTTTGATTGTAGTTAGTTGAAGTGCCCTCAACTAGCTGTTCCTATTTATTATGTATCTGCTTGAGAAAGAGTGCATATTTAGGTAGTTGTTGAACAACACCACTCCTGAAGTATAGACGAGAGTCATAACCGAGGGTTTAGAAGTTGGGTTAGAGATAATATACATCGGGTGCAATCTAAAGTGAACCGTAACGTAAATATAGCTAGCGTAGCTCGAAGAGAGTGCGTCTAGTAAATTGTCATAAATGCTTGAGAAAGATTTACGATAACTGGAGAGTTCATGATTGACAGAGACAACCAAATCAAAGCTATAGGAACATACAACTAGGGAAGAACTAACAGGGGGAACCATTGCCTTAGACTTTTATTCCAATTGTTTACAACTGCTTATTGGTTACTCTTTTTATAGATTCAATTAGTTGTAGTAGTAATCACAACATCAACTGTTATTCTTAAAGTTTGAGGAGGTTGACTAATAAGAATTTAGTATTTTAAAACATTCTTTTGATACGTTAAGTCCCTGTGGAATTGACTCTGGGCATAATACCCCAGATTATATTTGCAATGTTCGCGTAATCTTTTACTAGACACAGTTGAGCGTGATCAAATTTTGGCCAAAAAAATAAGAGAAATTACTAGCTAGGGTATCACGTGTGGTACATTATTATAATTCAATTGTGCATGAAAATAAGCCTAATTCATGTGAACATATTAATGAACGCTTCTCTGGCAAGAAATGATTTTGATAGCTCTATTTATTATTTTTGGCTCGTGGTTTTTTTTTCTTTTCTAGAACGTTGAAGTATTAATTGGAAATTAATTGATGTCGACTTTTATTTCAATAATTCTCTGCTTTGATTCCATTGCTATCTCGATCAAATTTATAATTAATTCTTTTAGTTGGTTTTATTGAATTCGATCATGTCTATTAAACGGTTGCAATAGAATAGATCCAAAAAGATTGTTGGAAATATTTAAGTGGCTCCCATAGTGAGAATTTGACAGTTATAACTATAGTATCTGATAATGATGTCATATTTATATTCTTGTTAATTCTATTTGATCTGACCTCTTCAACGATAAGTTATGCAGGCTAAATTGCATTTCAATCTCAGCCAAGAATTACTATATTATTTGCAAGTGGAGTAATGGACTAGTTGGTAACGCCACATTTATCTATATAGTACAGAAGCATTAACTAATATACGCATTGTATGGAATAAAAAACTAATAATTTGTGGCCATATAACTTTGATTTTTTTCCAGCAAAAGTCATATAACTTTATTTTCTCATACAAAAATTATATAATTGTGATATTTTTTATTAGAATCATATAATTTTATTTTCTCATACAAAAATCATATAACTTTGTTTTCTACACAAAATCATAAAACTTTCACTAACTCACAAAAATCATAGAGGTCGGAAAACAATTTTTTCCGGTACTATTTTCTTACTTTACGTTTTCTATTTTTATTTATTTTCAGTGTAATTAATAATTACCCAATTAAGATAGAAAAATATGAGTATATTTTTAGCCCTCCCAAAATTAATAGCCGATAAAATATTTTTTTATATATATGTGTGTATTATATACATATAATACACATTATATATATATATATATATATATATATATATATATATATATAGGACTAGCAAATGTAATTAGTTTCGACCGGTCAGTTAATTTTTTTATACGTTTTCCTTAAATAGGAATGAAAGAAACCCAGCCTAACCAATAACCATATACGCAAGTTAAAATAATATAAAAAGTTAATTCTTCCCCCATAAAAGACTTAGTTCAGAATGCATGAGATTCTAACACAAAAATAAAGAAATAAAATGTATAATTAAAGAGCACTTAAAATAAAAATGCTATCAATTTGAATAATTTTTTTAAAAAAGAAGTAGATAGAAGTATCATGTTTTGAAGAATTTACTATTCATTTTTAGTATTATTTGAATTTTTATATATGAGTATTGGGTCGGATGGGTCAGGTCGAGTTGGATCATCCCTATTTTAATTGTATTGTTATTTGTTAGACTGAAAATAAAAAATAAAAACCCAATAAAGAAAATACTGTATTTTTCGATCACTATGATTTTTGTGTGAGTTAGTAAAAGTTTTATAATTTTTGTGTGAGAAACATAGTTATATGACTTTGAGGAAAAAAAACTCATAGTTATATGATTTTTGTATGAGAAAACAATATTATATAATTTTGAGATGAAAAAAATAATTATATGACCATTTATGAAATTTACCCAATATTTTTTAGACTTTAATATTTATTTTGTATTGCTTCCTTGTTCTGTTCCATTTCAGAGGGTGCTTTTTCTCTTTTGTCTAATACCAAAAAGATGGAGTATATATTTGAATTTTTTAAAATTTTCTTATAACCGTAGAAATATGATGGCTAGTATAAAATTAGTATATCTAAATGTAACTTTGGGTGTGTTACAACTTCATCTTTTTTGGTTAAACTCTAACCTATTCAAAACAACAAATACACAACGTAGGTATCTCTAAAATTTAACGGGTTCAATCTTTAGTGATTTTTATTGTGTGCTCATTACATTTTTGAAATTATAAATTTAATATTATTATTTTTAAAATATAATTTTTTATATTTATATATATTAAGTATCCAAAATATTGGGATCAGTTGAACCTATTAGCTATATACTATATCAGATCGGTTGAACCTATGAACTATATGTTTTATCATCTAGTGCTATTAGTTTAAATATATATACTCATATACAGTCATATCTCTTTATAACAACATTTCATTATAAAAGATAAGATTTTTCGGAATCAACTTTTATGTTATGTTATAAATATATGTTTCTTTATAATAACACTTCTCTATAATATTCAAAAATAATCCGAACAAATGACATTGTTATAAAGAGGTTTGGTTGTATATTTAATTTAATTATATAAATTCTTGGGGTGATTTAAAAAAAAAAAGGAACCACCAGATACGCCCTGAACTTTATGAAATAGAGTGAAAGTAGTAATTAGTGGAGTAATATTTAGGACAGTAATTTAATCCCAAAAAAGTGCAAATGGTAGTTGTGTAATTTATTGACTACAAAGTGGCAATAATGAAAGCTTTTCCATTACTTAAACCCCAAAACGCGCTGCCTCTCTCTCCCGTTATAGTTGCACGGAACAAATTTAACGTCAGCTCCCTCCGTTCTTTTCTTCCAAAAGAAAGCAATTACTACTACAATACACAGTCCAATGGGTTCTTGCTCAAAACTAAACTCCGGTAGCTTATCAATAAGAAGGAAAAGAAGATCTAAACCATGCAAATCTCAAAATAGTTCAAGAATTGTCGACGACGGCGGTAGAATTGGCCCATTTACCTCTATTTCTGAAAAATTGGAGGCTCTAAAGCAACTAATCCCAGCCAACAATGGTGAAATCAAAGTTGACCAACTGTTTCAAGAAACTGCTGACTATATTGTTCTTCTCAGAACTCAGGTCTTCGTTTTACAGAAGCTCGTCGATTTTTATGGGTCCACTACTGACCCGTCTCTAGATAACCAAAATCCTGTATAGTATATAGCAGCTGTTTTGTAAGTCAGAAACAGAAAGAAAAGAAAAACTGCTTCTTCTTCTTATTTTTCTCTTTTAATTAGGTTTCAAGTGATGTATGGGTAGGTGGGTTATGGGTACTGAATTTCAGGATCAAGTAGTTATAGTATATCGCAAAAACTTCACCTTTTCTTTTTTGCTATATGAACGTATATTGGTTCAATTTTTAGATTTTATTTTCTCTCAGAGAGAAAGAAAATGGTACACTTGAATTGTACTATTATTTAAGTGCTTATTGTTTGAATTTCCCTAATGGGTAAGATTTGAATTGTTGGTTTGACATTAATGAAGTTCTTAATTTTTGTTGTGCTTGAGTTTTTCATTTACTTACTATATATGGTGTGAAAAAAAGGAAAGACGAGCTAAACCTAATTTTTATAGAATGTTTTAATTTCTCGTTATGAATCATTTAGGTGAAAGAAAAAAGAGATTATTAATACAACATTATGAAATTTGTCAATTGTCATAGTTAATGCAGACAAAAAATCTGAAGTCTCTCCATCAATCTGCCATTTGTCTGAGGTGGTGGCTTAATGCTGAGGGCATGTTGCAACGGTGGCATGTAATGACAAAATTCATTTCAGAAGCCACGCCTTAGCTTCAGACCTGTTCACTGAATGTTAGATCTGACAAGAGAGTATACTCTATTTTATATTACGTATTAGTATTACTCTATAGTTGAGATGAAAATTATAGCTATGATTTGATTTGGTAAAATTAAAAGCAGAGATGGAGGTTCTGAATGTTTTCACATGATATCTGAGTGAGATAGACAGCACTGCTCTTCATGTTATGGCCTCACATGCTATGTTATGGAGAGCAGTGACAACTAGTACAAGCAGTAGTAATAGTAACGCTTTAAGGAACATGTGCACATATCAGAATGCCTCCAAATTTTGGTATTTCCTTTCCTTTTTTTATCGTCTTACAACTATCAACAAAATTTTTTTGTTATGTTCTGCTTCTGCATATGCCATTTTAATTACCTGATTTTGAAAGTAATGTTAGTTTCTTCTCGATAGCGACTGAAATGATACCGTCACCGTTTGACTTGCATGCATTTTTGCTTATTAGAATTAAGTAAAATAATTAATAGAGTCAGTCAGTTGGGGGAAAAAAACAAAATTTGTACTTAGCGAGGTTAGATTTTTTCTTCCTTACACATTTAATCTACTAGGACCCGTTTGGCCGTGAGTTTTGCTAAAATAAGATTTATTTGGCAAACTCATGTTTGGCCATAAATTTTGCTCACATTTTGGTAAAATCCCAAATCTCATACTTCAAATCCTAAAATCACCCCAATTGCTGATTTTGGGTCAAAATCTCAAAACTTGAGAATATTATACATGTTTTTCCAAATAAAATTGGGAATCTATGACCAAACGCTAACTAATAAAATTGGGATAGTGGGTTGTCTTTACTTGGTAAAAGAAAACGGAAAAAGAAATCCTTGGCACCCGTCCATTCCTTCTTTTGCTTTTTCGTGTCATCCTCCTTCCCGTCCACAATAAGTGACCAATTTATTTTTTCATTTTGGTCCAAAATAAGTGTCCATTTATATAATCAAGAAAGAATTCAATTTGTTTTTACAAAATAACCCTTATGTATATATTCCTGAAAAGTATTCTTACTTCTCATATTAAATATTTAATTAAGGGTAGTTTAGTTATACTAGGTATTTTTGTATAGAATATAGTATTTTCTTAATGGGCGTGTCAAAAATAAATTGGCCGGGAGTACTGTACATAATGGGCCTCCTCAGGAAGAGCAATCGATATCAGACTGCACATAATTGAAAACCCCATTTGTTCTTGGACAAGAAGACCAAGTGCTTTCTAGAGAAATAAAGTTTTGTTTGATAAAATTGCAACTATATCACCTCAAGAAGGAAGTTTTGTCTAATTAGACGATCGTTATGAAAATAATTATTCGTTAGTGACTGTTCGGCTGAATAACATAAGGTACCGAACACCCAACCAGGCAGCCAGTTCTGCCCCGTACGGCCAAGAGCTAGTTTTGAAGAGTCACTTGCCTTATTTATTCGAGAAGACTTGATTTTGAAATGAAATGACTAATAGAATCGATATTTTTACTAATAAAGAGCAGAAGCCCTCTAAGCAATCTTGGTTAGCCTCTTTATCATAAGACGAAGAGGGAAAATGTGGTGAGCTGTAATTCTGTAGGGAGTGCCGAGGGTCAATTGGAAACAGTCTCTCTGTCATATCGGGTAGGGGTAAGGTCTGCCTACGCATTACCCTCCCCAAACCCCATTTTGTAGGACTTTACTGAGTAGTTATTGTTGTTGTTATTGTAACTCTGTGGGGAAAATTAAAAGGAAAGCAACAACAAGACAGGTGACCACAACTATCAGAATGTGCTCATTTCCAGCTAAACATTCAAATCTGGCATTAGGCTGGTCTATTGTTTCTACTCACTGGGCTTTGGTGTAAATGATTGCCGTTTTATCTTTTGAAGAATCGCCCCAATAGTCGCCCACCCAATCGCTTAAATTAAAAATAATCAGTTGAGATATAATGTATACATAATTTATGTATTGTATATATATAATTATGTATAAATAAATGTATAATCTATGTATATGATTAGAAAAAATAAACAATGAATATAAGCGGCTATTTGCGTAAAGATCCCTTATGTTTTCTCATTTTCTCTCTTCTTTTCTTGATAGTTTAATTTGCATATCCTAATCATCTCAAGAGCTTTGTTTAATTATGCCTTCTTTTGCAGTATAAGAGAGCTCGTTAATCTGCTGTATTTTTATTAAGGGGTGTGAATGAGAAATGGAAGAGGCGGCTCTTGAATTGCACTTCTTCATCTCATCCTTTCATTGTCTATAAATTTAGAGGCTTGGCCTCATTTTTCAGATATGGAAAATCTGCAAATTTCTTTCCTCTTTTCTACATTGTTGCATTATTTTCTAAATAAATATAATGTGTCAAGTGTGATTTGCTCCGTTTTTTGAGTTTGCTGAAGTTCTGTGATTTGCAGTGCCAATATCACAGAATAGTTATTAGTTCTATTCTGGGAGGAATTAATCCATAACTTTAGGCAACAGTAAGGGATTAAATTTCTTAAGGACACACTGTAAATTCAGTGGGCTCAGAATTATTTTAAGATTTGTTTATTGAACTAACGTAATTTGCTTCTCTGATTTTTTGATTTTGAACACAATAGTACTAAAGGAATTTAATTTATTTTCTGTGTTTGTCTTAACATCTATTTGTTGTAGACTAAACAAGAAAGAGAGGAATTGTATGAATGTTGGAACTATGTTTTCCAGGACGCAAACAAAAGTGTCTTTTATGCACTTGATATGAATATTAAATATCGTTTATTTGTCATTGATGTTTTAAGCTAGTGCTTTATGAAAATCAAGGCAACTATCTGACTTAAAATTCTCGTATGATTTAGTGGTTCTAACAAGTCTGTTCGTATTTTTGCAGAGCCGCAGGGGTGATGTTCATAGTAATACGAAAAGTTGTGACTGTTGATTAATTGCTGGAGTCTTGGAGAAACTCATCTTGGTTGTACTTCCAAATAATCGGCACTGTGATTATTATTGGCGTCATCGATATGGAAGAATTAACTGTGTTGGTAGTTGTGGCTGTAGTTAAATTTTTTATATTCCCATTTTGTACATGTCTTCTCCGTCCGAATATCCTTTTGGCAATTGGTCAGTCAAAGTATTTCTTGAGTTTGGTTATTTTCTCTAATCTGACTAAGAAACGGCATTATGGTGCCTAATCAAAACACTATTGGCAAAGATGAAAGATGCTTATTAGACCAATTTGTATTGAAGTTCTCATAGTAGTTTTTTATTGGACTAAAGTACTCGTTCCTTTTAAGCCATAATACAAAGAAGACACCATTTCCCCCTCAAGTCAGTGGTGTAGAATGAGGAAAAGACGTTTAAAAAAAAAAAACATAGTCGCTTCATGAGTTGCCAGTGGTGGCTTCTAGGAATTAGTGCCAAAATTATTTCTTGAAAACAATTATTTTGTTTAGAAATAGTAGTAAATATCGGTTCATATAATGGAGGAATTGGTAAATTTGTGGGAAAAAACAGGTGTTCTTTGGACAAGTTCTCCTTCGAGGAAGTAAGACTTGAATTACGCTTACACTAGACTCGAAAGTATTTTTGTGATCATGAATATGATATGTACACATGTACATATACTTCTTTGATTAGAGTAAGAGATCAAACTGTTTAAGTATTATAATGGTTTAGTTGGAAAACCATTTGAAGAGATAAAATCCTCGTGATTTTCTACTCTTATTTTGGGGACTAAAATTTTTGTGATTTTCTACTCCTACTTCAAGTTAAAATCTGCGTGATTTTTTACTCGTTTATTTTAGATTAAAGTCTTCGTGACTTTCTACTCATTTCTCGGAAATTAAATTCTAAGTGACTTTATATTCGTTTTGGAGATTAAAATCTTAGTGATTTTCTACTCTTATTTATTATCCGGTTTGAAGATTAAAAACTTCATCGTTTGTTAATTCTGAATGTGTCAGATTGGTTTGAAGATTAAAAACTTCACCGTTTGTTAATTTTGAATGTGTCAGATTGGTTTGAAGATTAAAAACTTCGTCATTTATTAATTTTAGTTCTGTCGTGACATAAATAACAGTTCTTGTGGTTGGCTCTATAAAGTAAAGGGGCGGTGAATGTGAATCTCCTTTTAAAGAAATATGTTTTGGAATATGGTATTATTCATAAAACGACAGGCCCTTAGTCACCGCAATCTAATGGAATTGCAGAAAGAAAGAATAGAATGTTAGAGCAGATGATGAATGCCTTGTTCATAAGTTCTTGTTTACCCTAGGACTTGTAGGGCAAAGTTATTCTTTCAAATAACCGTATACTCAATCGAGCTCCCCATAGCAAGACGCAATCCATTTCATATGAAAAATGGAGTGGAAGGAAGCCTAACTTAAATATTTAAAGTACGTATGGGGGTACTTAGCTAAAATGCAAGTTCCTAAACCCAAAAAGGTAAAGATCGGACTGGAAATTATTAATTGCGGTTTCATAGGATATGCAACAATTAGTAAGGCATATCATTTTCTGGTTCATAAATCAGAAAATCTCAACATTTATATTAATACGATAATCGAATCAGATAATGTTGAATTCTTTGAGAATATTTATCCATATAAAATTAAATGTGAGTTGTCTAGTGAAATATCTAAGCGAACTCGTGAAGAAGAAAAGAAAAGTACACCTAATAAGGTGAATCCAAGACGTAGTAAACGTCAAAAGACAACTACTTCCTTTAGACAAGATTTTCTGACATTCTTGTTGGAAGTGACCTCAAACAATTAAAGAAGCATTGTCTTGCTCGAAAGCACAATGTTAGAAAGAGGTAGTCAATATTGAGATAGATTCCATATTAAGTAATCATACTTGGGAATTGGTTGATCTTCCTCCAGGAAATAAAATTTTGAGTGCTAAGTGGATTTTCAGAAGGAAAATGAAAGTTGATGGTACTATTGACAAATATAAGGCAAGATTGATTGACAAAGGATTAAGACAATGAGAAGGCCTTGATTACTTTTACAAATCCATCAGATGGACGTAAAAGACAGCCTTCTTAAATAGATTATATGTTGCTGAAAAGGCACATGAAACATGTGAAATGTGGGAGCCGCAAAAATGTTGTCAAATGGTTTCAACTTGTGCATAAATGAAGAAGGTGGTACGCGTCAAAAGTATGCGGCCGTGAAAATGTCTAACGCGTACGCGGTGGAAAATACGCGGTTTGCGAAACCAGGTCCAGTTCAGACTCAGATGTGAAGAGATGCGGACCGCGCTCAATATACGCGGCCGTGAAAGCCCAAGCGTGGACGCGGTTAGAATTACGCGGCTGCGAAACCTCCGCAGGGGTATATTTGTCCGAAAATTTTAGCTTAGTATAAATAGACCTTTTTGACAATTTTAGGTTAAGTTGAGTTTGGCAAAGCACGTGAACAACTGGTTTTTCCCTTTTTGGGCAATTTTGTAGTAGATTTACCTTCAAACTTTAGATTTTCATCTTGTACTTTAATATTATGGCTTATATTTCAACTTTATCTTTGATTTCTGCTATTATTATGAGTAGTTAGACCCCATAGCTAGGGTTGTGACCCAACCCTAGTGTGGGTATTTAATGGGTCTTGAATTTTAGAGCTTAATTGTTTATGGTTAGTAATATTTAGCCTAATTCATACTATAATTGTAGAATTAGTGGTTGCAAACACCGATTCATGTCTTTATGACTTAGGCTATTCTTGAGAAAGAAGGACTAAGTCTAGAAAAATTAGTCTAACAAGGAATTGGGGTGAACTCAAGAGATTGATATCCCCAATTAAAGGGTTAAACCTAGAGATAGTAATACCCGACTTGAGCCAATTTCACTTGTATTGCATGAACACACATTTGGGCTTGAGAAAGGCAAATCGGGCAAAGTCACTCGAACTACCGAGAGGTATAGAGTGAGCACTGTGTGTGATGGTTATATCACGACCCCAATCAAAACAAGCTTGTCCTAGATTCTCGATACCTATTAGATACTCACCTAGGCGGAAGTCACTTCCCTAGTGCCTTTTAACACTTGAAAACTTTCACCAAAAATATTGTACATAGATTACTCTTAGCATACAATAGTATAAAATTAGAATATAATCAATCACAACCATGTTTGGAAGTGCAATTTGGAATAACACGCACATCTAGATTAGTTAGATACCTAACTCCAAATCAATTAACTCCTTGTGAAAATCAATCCCGACCTTGTTGGGTAAAACTGCATCGATCATCCTCGCTACTCTATAGTGGTACAGGGTTGGCACCGATCAATGTCTCTTTCCCCGAACTGATTCTTAGCTCGATCGCCGAGGAACTCTCAAAGGTGGCCCTCGTTGAATAGACGGGCTACATATTCCCTCAATTACCTGCAATCTTCGATCCTATGAACGTATGTGCCATGATACTTGCACATTAAATTTGGGTTCCTTTGAGAAGGATCGGTCTGTATGGGTCTAGGCCACCTAGTGTCTTTGATCCTCCCGATAGCCGATATTATGCCTGATGCATCGACGCTAAAATTGTATTCTGATAGTCGAGGTGCTTCTATGGATCTGCATACTTATCAAAACAAATCATGCTCATAAGTCCATGAGAACTTTGTCCTCGATCACCACTTCATTCGTTTTGGGTGGAATTGCGTCCCGGACCGTTGTTCCTTCGATCTGCAATATATGGTTGGTACTGTTCTTTATTCGACTCTGGCTCTCTATCAAAGTTCCTCTGATTTTTACCTGTCGACTTGTTTGGATGTACTGAACCGTAAGGAGATCCCAATTGGTCGTCCTCGACCCTGATCTTCGATTGATATCGATTGTGAACATCAGCCTAAGTTACAGCTAGGTACACGATCAAATTTTGTTTCAACTGACGTGATGTTATCGAACTCCGTTCATTCAACCCTTGGGTGAAAGCTTGAATGGCCGAATCATCTATGACCGGTGGAAACTCCATGCGTTCCATTTGGAATCGGGACACGAACTCCCTTAGAATATCGTTATCCCTTTGTCTCACCTTGAAGAGGTCTGTATTCTTTGTTGCGGCCTTTATGGACCTGGCGTGTGCCTTTACGAAAGAATCCGCCGACATGACGAATGCATCGATGGAATTTGGTGGCAGGTTGTGATACCAAATCATTGCTCCTTTCGACAGGGTCTATCTGAAAATTTTCAACAACAAAGACTCGATCTCGTCGTCCTCCAAATCATTACCCTTAATGGCACATGTGTAAGAGGTAACATGCTCGTTGGGGTCAGTGGTCCTGTTATATTTGGGTATGTCAGGCATACGAAACTTGTTTGGAATCGGCTTCGGAGTCGTACTCGGAGGGAATGATTTTTGCACAAACTTCTTTGAATCCATTCCTTTCAAGATTGGTGGTGCCCCCGGTATCTGATCAACTCGGGAGTTGTACGTCTCCACCTTCTTATCATTGGCTTCGATTTTCTTCTCTCCTCATTCAATTATCTAGGTGAGCTCCTAGAGCATTTTCATTACAGCGGGATCGGTTCCCGATGTGTTATCATCGATCTTTTCGGTACTGGCTCGGTACGGTGAGTAGTCTCCGGCTCGACCCTATTTGGAGATCTATGTTGTAACTGAGCAATGACGGCTTGTTGAGCTAAGCATTTCGAATATCACTTGGAGACTCACTTATTCGTCTTCTCTGCCATGTGTACCTCAGCCATCAGTTCGTCCTTCTCTGCGTACACTACCTCGGAATCTGCACCTAAGTCCACATACAGAGCAACGTGCGAACTGACGTCGACTGGGTTGATGGGAGGTACTCTTCCGAGATCAGCCTGTGGCACCTCGATTCCTGGAGCAATAACATTTTCATTATTCCCATGAAGTCCGAGGCCATTGTCACCGTGTGTGCATGCGTTTTGTGAGTTTGACATGTTTCAACATGAAAGCAAAACTTCTTGACAAGAACAAGCGTAAAATAGTGTATTTTATCAGCATCGGTACTGAATAATCACTATTATCCTTAGCCCTATGGTGGGCGCCAAACTGTTTACCCTAAAATTCGTGTAACAATTAAACTTGTATTGTAATTTTAAGGATACGTGATCTAATTCAATACCAATTGATAATCAATGAACTAGATGAATAGATTGAACAATAAAGTAAATCAAACAGGTGTATCAGCAGTGCGTTTGACCTTGATTCGATATGGTCTCGAGGTTCGATAACAAGAACAATGAAGAACAATAGTGAATAATAATGAACAATAAAAGAAAATAGAGTTGCGTATGTATTTCTTATCAGTGAATATGATGATGTTACAAATGAATGGGACCCTTCTTTATATAGTAGAGGAATCCTAAATAAGGTACAACTCTAATAACGGAAATAAATCCCATGATTGGTGTCAATAACCACTTGATTCGATCTGTTCCGGGATTTCCGCCGAGATCTTCGGTCAGTTGTTAATATCTCGTCATTCTGTTATTGTGCTTCACTCGACGTCGGTCTCGATCTTCAGCGAGCGCTTCGATCTTCACACTCCATACTCTGCCATCGAGCTCGAGCCAAGTCTATTGTGAGCTTACTCTTGAGGCAGCTCCTTGTGTATATGAAATCGGACATACCTGATTTCGACCGTATACAAATTTAAAATATTATATAGGGACTACGACAACCATTTCCTTAAGATTTTAGATTGCATGCATTCTTTCACGCCCTTTTTTTGGGCATGGGATTTGTGTTATCGCTGGACATTTTCTATCAGAAAAATGAGGAAGAGGAAATTAAAAATAATTTGTTGTTTAAACCTCTTGAAGCCAAAAAAGAAAAGACATACGACAGAAATGAACATTTTATCATGGGAACAATGATTGGACCAATACCAATTGTTTCGCGGCGTCTTCTTGAGATGTTTTTGAAGGGCGACGTAAGGCAAAGCAACCGACTTTTGTGTGATTAGTTTCCGCCAACCGAAAGCCCTCTTCGCACTCTAGACTAGACTGTCAGTGCCGAGCGGAAAAGCCAATATCAAGATCTCAATTTGCAACCAAAGAACTGAAGAGAGAATTGAATGAACGCTTGCTTGTATTAAATGAGAACAATGATTACAAGAAAGCCGACATGGTACCAGGGGAGGATACACCAATGCATAGAAAATTGACTGAAGAAAAACAAAAAGAAGCTTGAAAATTCACGTAAAGTAGGAGTTTAGAATATTGTATATAATAGTTAAGGTCCTTTTCTTAAGCTCATTATACCATGTTGTGAAGTTAAATTGAACATGGAGTTTGATTGCAGGCTCTTTGAGCTGTCTTGATCCAGTCAATAAATTTACCAAACATCTTGTTAGAACTTCCTCCTCCTTTGACACTAGAGTTAACCTTTGCTTGAAGAACTAAAGCCCTTTCTTTAAATGCCTCATCACCAAATAGTTGATCCATCTTATTTTTGATTTCTTCTTTACCAATAATTCCAAACTCATTTTTGTTAAATCCCAATCCTACTTTCCAAACATCACAAATATAACTCTGATTAAACAACTGGTCAGCAAAATAAGGCCAGCACAAGAAAGGGACTCCATTGCTCACACTCTCAACAGTCGAATTCCAACCACAATGACTTAAAAAACAAGCAATAGAAGGATGAGCTAACACTTCTTGTTGAGGCGCCCATTTTACTATATGGCCTCGATTGCCTATTCTGTCTTTGAAACCTTTCGGGTAAACATTATCAGCAGCTTCTTCAGTCAGTAGATTTTCTCGAACCACCCACAAGAATCGTCGTTTTGACAATTCTAGCCCAAGTGCCAGCTCCTGGAACTGAGTTGAATTCAAGATTGTTAAGCTACCAAATGCAACGTAAATAACAGAGTTACGTGGTTGTTGATCGAGCCATTTTAGGCAATTCGAGTCTTCGGGCCAGAAATGGCCAGCTGAAGAACCTAGTCGATTGCTTGCCAAAAGTGGTCCAATAGGTGACAATTGAGGGAACACGGCAAAAGCTCCAGGCTCAAGTTCCTGTGCTGAGTTACAAATTATCCAATCTGCGGATTTTACTCTTTCATTGTTGTCTTTTACGAGCTCGATTATCATTTTTCTCATGGCTGGATCAGGGAAACAAGCCCACGCGAAATCTGATGGGTTCATTAGTGGCATGTTTGGTGATAGCTTAATCCCCTGTTTCTTCAAGATAGCTCCTGGAAATTAAAGCAGATTTTGTTAGAAAGCTAAAAGATCATACAATATTATACTATGTTAAAGACATAATTATAATTTAAGTAGTGTCAGACATCTCTATGACATCATCCCTATATAACAACACTTCTTTATAAAAGCCAAGTTTTTCTAGAACCAATTTTTATGTTATGTTATAATATATGTTCTATATAACAAAACGTCGCTATAACATCCAAAAATATTTTGAGCAAAAGAGATTGTTATAGACAGGTTTGACTGTATGCTTTTTTGTATTCGTTGGAACATTTAGATGGAATAATCATATAAGTATTCTACAAGAGTATGTTAATAAGTAAGCAAGGGGGTACTCCATCCGTTTCAATTTAGATGATACACTTTCTATGTTAGTCTGTTCTAAAAAGAATTACATATTTCTATAATTGGAAACAATTCAACTTTAAACTTTTTATATTACTCATTTTACCTTTAATGAGAGGATTTTATAACCACACAAATGTCATGACCCCACAAAATTTTTACCCCTTAAGCAATGGGGAAGGTAGAAATTTTTTCAAGGATATTCAAACTTGAAAGAAGAGAAAATAGATTTTCCAACAAAGGGTGTGCAATATATGTTGCATACCTCTAAAACCTAACATTTTACCTATATACACAATATAATTTATCGACAAAGGGTGGTCAATTTGACCACCCTTAATCCAATGTAGTTTTGCCCCAACGCTTAGCTTTTAAGATCACAAATTTCAAAAATCTCTCTCTTTTCTTTTAAACTTTGTGCCGAGTCAAACTACCTTATCTTAATTGACTAGCAATTCAAAATCTTAAATCATGCCGAGTGAAGCAAGATGTTTTAGAATTTACAAATTTATGATCTAGCGTGCTAACATCGGGAATGTGGGGCTCTTCACCCCCCCCCCCCCCCCC
>ML298101.1:0-21501 GCA_005239495.1 Nicotiana undulata | reverse complement strand
TTCCCCCCCCCCCCCCCCACCACCCCATATATTGGAGTCTTGTCCTGATACCAATGTTAAAGAAGTCTTTCGGTCTAGCTCATGAGGTGAGAATTACCCAGCCGTACTAAAGAGACCAACCATCTTATAAGTGAGTCTTCATATAAATATTACTTATTTTAAGCAAAATATGGGTTCCAAATAGGCCCTCTGAATAAGCGAGGGTTTTGCTGATAGAAAGATTTGCATGTAGCAAAATTTTTACTTTCGTCGTCAATCCGGTTAAGCAAGCCTTGCTCGCCAGCTTTCAGCCAGATAAAAAAGGTGAGCACCTAGGGCGAGAGATTGTTTCTTAGAGAACTTCCACATCGTCAAGCTTATTCCATAGATAGAACAATATATATATAGCAGACCTTTCTGGAAATCTTTTAGTTTCCGCGTAATTAATTAAAGGAGAAAATTCGACTAAGTAAAGAAAGGGGCTCACCATCGCCATCTATGATTCCATCATCAATGAGTTTTGAGACACTAAATAACGATGCTAGCGTAGCTGCAGCTGCAGGCCAGAATGCAACTCGTCTAATGTTCAACTTTTCTGCTACTCCCAATGCCCATCCCATATTCTCATCAACTATAACACATGACACTCCATTTTCATCAGAATAATCATTATTAATCCTATTAATAACTTCCTCAAGTTTCCCAGGCATCACTTCAGCAATTGCTTCTGTCAACTTTTTGAGGTCTGTTCTATCTTCTTCAGGTCCCAATCCATCTGGAATTGAAACTAAGTTTATCTTATTCTGCACGTCGTCGTTCTCTGATAATGCCTTAATGACTCTTTTGTGATTGAATTCAGAGTTAATAAAGGTGATTTTGCAACCCTCTTTGACTAACCAAAAGGACAGTTCCATTAAAGGAAGAACATGGCCTTGTGCTGGATAAGGTATAGCCACAATATGTGGAATAGAGACCATTTTTTCTTTCTTTGCTCTTTTCTTACGAGCGATTAATATAATTAGCTTGTAAGGGGTTTATATAGCGGCCTAGCCGCACAATGCCAAGGGCGGTAAAACGCACACGCACACCCTTGCCAAAAAATTATATTGCATATAAGTTAAATAGTGCTATTTTATATGGTTATATATTATATTTTGAACACTATTAACATAGTTAAGTGAGGCAGTCCAGTGATTGAGGGCGTTCAAAGTGACGTGTTGTTCACGGGTTTAAAGCTCTACTTATTTTGTTTGCCAATAAACTTAAAACTTGTGTAGAAATAAATAACTAATCTTAAAAGTAATTTTTTAACTAAAAGTTATATCTTAAATAAATCTTATAATTTGAAAGTCAAACTTTACAAAAATTTCTTCAATAAAAACTCTCTACAAACTATAAATCCTCTCGGGTCTCTTTTTCCTCTTGTTTTATGCTTGCTTTTATTAGTAAAATTTCGAATCTTGTCTTTCTGCTATTTTAATTTTGATTTATAAAATCATTGTTCTGTTAAAAGTTTTTTATTGTTTCGCTAAATGTTGCGTAGTTTAATTTTAAAATTTTGGTGCACCGGTCATCGACAAAAAAAAGTATAGACTTGTTTAAAATTTGAACACCTTTAACGGAATTTCTGGCTATGCCAAAAGCTCAGACAGTAAGTTTCTTAATAGAGTTTAACTTCTCTACGTACTCTAATATGCAATAGTTTTTTAAAAAATGAACAGTATCATGTCACCAAACAACTACACACATTCCTCCATAAAAATTGGGATTAATAACCTAAAAATAATTGGAGAAGGTTATCTGGTACAACAAGTTAAAAATATTGATAACATAAAAACACTATCAATTAATGCATGTAAAAATGGAATCTTTTTAGTATCAAGGATTTATAGTTTGAAACAATCAAGTTAATGATTGTCCTTTCAGTATATTACTTGGTAAATTACCTAAACTCTTGGTTTATAAAATATTAAGTTGTTGTTTTATCCCCTGATGTTTCTTTCCCTAACTATCATTTGGCGTAATCAGAATGCCCTCCCTTGTTTGTGCTTAGATATAAATTTTTGCATCGACTAAGCTGAGCAACTTCAATTTCATCGATTACTTTGTTACTTTCTATTTGTTTACTTCAATTTCATCGATTACTTCGTTACTTGCTATTGTTTTCTTCTTATGTAATCACTTGGACTTGCTTTCTATTATGTATGTAATCACTTAGAGCGTGTTCGGTACGAATACACATTTTTCACCACAAGTTCTTTTATGCTTGGTTGGAACTAGTCATATGAAATTAAAGTTAAGATATATATTGGTATGAAAACAATAACTAAATTTAAAAAGAAAGGTATTAAAACAAAAACAAAAAATCAAGCAGTAGATTAAACTATTTTTTTATATCAAAAAATACAAAAATGATTTTGTTTGCGTATAATACAAAATAACAACTATTAAAAATGTCGGTAGATTTTTTAACGAAATAATAAAAGGCTTCTCCTTTCTTTCTTTTTTTACTATAAATGAATTCAAAAATCATTATTTTTTAATAAATATTAAATTATTTTAATCACATTGAAAAGTAATTATAAATATTAAAGTATTTATATCTAAATACTTAAATCAAATAATAAATAAATAAATAAAAATGGGAAAACAAAATAATGTTGCTAGAGAGAATGGACTTGCACCTACAAAATCAATTTACTATCTAGCCTTTAACCATTGCACCACCTAGAAGTCTACTCTTCTTTTTGTACATTACATTCTATTTATCTGTTTTTTCTGCGCCAAAAGGTTTAATACAAAAGGGCGCTATATCTTAACGTTCAAAACAGACGTTAAGGTATAGCGCCCTTTAAAAGGGCGTTATACATATTTTGGTCACTAAAATTTTTTTCCACGCATTTCGATCGTTTGAGTAAAAAAAGATCACATTTTGGTTCCTGATTATGTAAAATGACTTCCGCTCATGATAACTTTGTCGTGTTGATATGTCGCCCGCTACGTAAGTTTCTCCTGATCAACTACAAGAAACGATATTTTTATAAAATATATTTTATAAAAAAAGGACTCACATCGTACCAAACGCGTCGTCGTATCATATTATCAAGCGTTGCAACTTGCAGGTTGAGTTATGTCTCATTGTTGAAGTCGGCCACTAACTAAAAGTTCAGTTTCTGCTGCCTTAATAAATTTTGTTGCATTAGTCGCTCTATCCAATTTGATAGATACCAAAAGGTAGCATACCAAAAATAGAATCTTTAAACAAACGTTGGACCTAGTCAGATTATCCTTTTGTAGGATTAAATTTGAAAATAGTACATCACAATTTCAGTTGGATCATTTTACTACAACAACGAGAAAGTTCAGCACCAATTATCCTTCTGATCCATTCATGTAAATATAAATAAAAGACAAAGAAAATAGGAAGAAATTAATCCATAAGTAGTTGTATAGAGGTTGCAGTATCAATTACACACTTTTAACAGGTTAAAAATGTATTTATTTCTTCGCCTTTTTGACAATAAATTAGAATTCTCATGGAGAATAGGTGAATATACGAAATTATTCTGACCAGCACATATGATTCGATTAAATTTTAAAATATCAGGAATCCTATTTTCTTTTTTACCAGAAAAAACCGAACTAAATAATTTCTGCCTTGTCTGATCGTTGGTTACTTGCACTCGATGTTCTTCTTATAGTTTTATTTTTATTTTTTACTTTTTGTTACACAAATGCACATCTAGTGAGAGCTTTGTGCACCACGTTGCCCTTTTAAACACACATGTCACCTATAAAATAAATCGATAATATATATTGTATAAGAACACTATCTAGGATTGGAGTTGCAGGCTTGCAACCTCGTTCTAATAAGAAAACGAAAGAGACCTAAAAATGCCACTGAACTAACAGAAATGGCCTATAGATGTCCTCTGTTAAAGTTCGATATTTCCATGCTACTAACGTTAGACTTTTGGCCTATTGATGGCATTGCCCACTAACCGTTCCAATATCTGGTTTTTAAATTATAATTATATTTTTTCTAACCCCACATTTACCACGTGTCATTAATTTACACCATCTTTCTTGACTTGACCCCACATTTCTTTAACCCTGGTTATGTAGAATTAACCAAGCCCAACTTAATAAAATCCAACCACATTTGTAAGTGTCATTGTGGATTTGTGGTGCATCATTTTACGGTGACGACTCCTATGAATGCGACAAGGTGGGTTGCTCTGATGGTAAGCACCCTCCACTTCCAACCAAGAGGTTGTGAGCTCGAGTCACCCCAAGAGGTTGTTGTTGTTGTTTGACTCCTATGAATGCTAGAGACGTTTTTACATGTTTCCATTGCCCAAAGTAGATATAATTTACATTATGCATTCTATTTTTTCATATTGTAGGGTATTAGTTTTATTGGAACATTATGGGTGATTTTATCGTGCAATTGTTTGGCAGAAACAACGTTGTAGTTATTGGGAAGGAGACGATATTGAATTTCTCCTAAAGAGTTGTACCGTCATTGGTAGTCAAAGGATAAAACTGGGAGCTTTGACATTGAAAGAAATAGGTTGATGAAGAATATAGCTGATTTTGAAGCTTCTACTATTATAACGATAACAGAGTTAAGAAAAAGATTGAAGTGTCTGCTATTGAGGATAGCTCGACGATTGTTGATTTGAGGGGAAAAAGTATTCTGATAGTTGATTTTTTTGTTTGCTTCCCTTATTGTTTTCATGGCAGCATGAGCTGTGAAATGATTATCTCATATGGGCATAGTTTGGTGCATAGAATTTTATAATTTGATCTTTTGTTAGGTTAGGATATTTTTGTGCTGTGTAAGATTGACTTCATGTCAACTATGGTGGATGTACAGTAAACATATGGATTTCAATTTATGTGTAAAGTTAATACGTTGCTTCTAACATTCTACATCTTGCTTCTAACGTTAAGTGAAGTTAACAAGAGTCAAGGTTGACTTTAAATATGAGTACATCTCCATAATTAAGAACATCTCCAGTAATTGACTTTAATGCATGAGTACATCTCCAATATTGAAAAAATCATTTTGAACATATAACAATCCAATATGAATACATCTCCATAATTTTGACTTAAAAAAACTAGAATTCAATTATATTTGAACGCGATGAAACGAAGTTTAAACCAAACTGATCATAGTTGACATTTAAATAAGATGTCTAACATCAACTGTCTTCAAAATACATAATACTAAAATCTAAATGGTATTTCAAGGTTAAACTAAATGTAACTAATTTAACCTTTAAATATCATCGTGTTTTATCAGACTAGCTGCATAATTGAACATTACAAAAACTTAACCCACAAAAATTAAGAAATTGCTTAAAATGCTTGTTTCAATCATTTGATGGTTCTCCCTGGCTTTTACTTTCCTTCCTCTTAATACTTTATTTTTTCTAACTTCAGCTTGAAACTGGCTTGAGGTAATTGTTGCTTTTTCATTCCAAGTAGCTTTTGTTGGTGAATAAGGCAGGTTAGTTGGTGTTGTTGCACCTGTTTCATCTCCAGTAAATTAAATCCTTCTTTTACCAGTTGGATTCATGTGTGCCTTCCTCACGGCTATTCTTGTCTCAGTCTTATATACAATAATCGGCCTAATTATTGGGTCTTCATTATCTCCAATATCAAGTCTATAATTGTTGTACTCATGTGTTCCAGCTTGATTGTTAAAGTCTTACTGTTGAGACTGTTGTGTTCCCATTTAAGTTTCAAAGAAAGCTTCACTGAACATTAAACTCTGTCCAAGATTTTATGTGTTATCTTTTAAAGATATCAGTGTGGGGGTATTGTCTAAGTCTTTTCTCCTTTTATAACACAGTCCAACACCATTACCTTGCCAACCAAAGCAAATAGTCAGTACATGCTTCAAAAACAACAAGAAATAGTATTATATAAATCATTACTCTGTAACATCCTCTTACATTGTGATTTTCATCACCACACTTACTGCAGGTCATTATACTCCCCTTCTTTGATCTGCTCCAATCATCTTTCATGTGGCTCCATGGCCTGACTAGGTTGAACTTTTCAAAATTGTACCCCTCTAGCGGTTAAATTTGTGCTTGTATGTCAGGAAATAAGCCTCATTACTATTTCACAAGTGTATTTGTATTACTGGTTCAATCTTTTCATACATCAATGCCTTAATAGCATGGGTACAAGGTATCCCTGATAAATCCCACAACATATAGATACATTCTTCTTCTAAACATTCACAGTATGTCTGTCTTCACCTTCTGCGATTTCAAAGCCATAGTCACCATTAAAGTTCAAAGTGTAAGCATGTGATAGTGCCCTATAGTCATTATACAATATCATACATGGTGGACTAAAATTTGCGTTCCAGCTAATAGCTTTGCCTTCATAATCTGCAAGCATTTCCATGACATTGATCCTTATTGCCTCCAACATCTTGATAATTGGATTATGTCTAGTATCCAGAATCCATGCATTAAAGGACTCAATAAAGTTATTGTCCATCATTATATTTTTACATTGCGTATCAAAGTAGGTTTTACACCATGTTTTTGGTGGATAGTTGATCAGGTCCTTTGTAGCATTCTTTGACATCCCCCAAGCTTCATCAATTGATCTTTAAACTTTTATTCATAAGTAATCCAAGCATACCACCACATCAACTTTCTCATTTTTCCACTCCATTCTTTTAGCCAGTTAGCTTCAATGTGTCTAGCACAATACCTGTGATGAGCATCAGAAAGTACAGTACTCACAGCATCCAATAATCCATGTGATGTTGACGAAAAATAGAGTTAGAACAACCAAAATAGAAAAACAGAAGTGAAATAAATAAAAAACAAAATTGGTACATTTTGCATGTCTGATATAAATGTCACTTCAACCCCATTATTTAGGTCTAAAGACCTCTTCAAAAGCTCATTAAATCAACTTCAGGTCCTGCTTGTTTCCTTGTCAACCACTGCCCATGTAAGTGGATAAACCGATTCATAGAATCCGATCCCGTGGCCGCCAATAGACGACCATTGCATTTTCCCTTAAAAAAAGTACCATTCAAATTAATAAGTGGGTTCAAGCTACTTTTGAAGCCTTGTTTCAAATCTTGGAAATATATGTACAATCTCAAGAATCTCTTTTTTTCTTATTCCAAAGCATTCTTTGATATGTTGGTTGCAACATCACTCCCATGATTAGGTTGTCTTAGTTCTTGACCATAGGCTTCAAGATTGTTATATTCATCCTGAAACTCCATCTAACTTCTCAAGGGTCATCACATTAGCCCTTTTAAGCTTATATTTAGTCATATTCAATTTAAAATCTAATTCCCTTCTCATATCCCTAATAATATACTTGGGATTATTTTGTAGTTTCTCTTAAAGTATTGTGTTAATGTCTTAGCATCAGCTCTTGCGTTTTTATAGCTAAGATCACAATTATGGACTGCTTTCAAGTTTTTTATACTAAACTCGACACTCGTTTTATCCCTTGAGATAGAACATCTCAAAGGGCATCCAATATCACAAACATATCTAGCCCTAGTGGGATCGTGTTTTTCAATCTCCAAGCCATGCCCCTTAACAATTGTATAATAGCTCATTACCCTTCTAGCTTTCACGATATCCTTAAATATCATACTCTTATCCAACTCTTTAAAATTCTCTAACATATCACTTACGTACTATCTACCTCATTTGTTTGCTAATAACCGCAAGTATTTGAGAATCATAATGAAAGTCAAAATTAAAATCCGCAATAATATGTTCAGTATCATATACGGTTTCAACATCTACATCATATGTTTTAATATGATGCAGAATATTTTTAGTATAGACAGTCAAATCTGACTCATCTACAGCAAACAAGTTTATAATTTTGAACTCCAAACATAGAAGGCATAGTAAATCCTTGATACTATCATCTTCATGAATTATGTAGAACATACATGAGGGCCCAGCAACTAAAAGTTGTTTCACTTCAGTAAATCATAACTCTTTTGTGAACTCTTCACATAAGTTTTTATAAGACAACTAATCCGGGTCAAACCTATTTCACATATGGACTAGATTTTTACCATACAATAACTCTGGAGAAATTATCCATTCAACCCCATAGGTGAAACACACATTCACTTTGTCAGTCGCGGTTAAAAAACCAAAAAATTGAGCGACCACATCAGCATTATACATCGACAACTAAAAAGTACAAGAATAACATAACTCTAGAAAGACAATGGACCGCAATACAAAAGAACAAAAATATAAAAGGATGGAACTTCAGAGAATAAACGATAATTTACTCTCTATTTACACAGACAAAAACAAGTAATCCCACGTGCGCTATAATCCCCACATGAACAAAATCTACGCTCTCTATATTAAACCAGACCCACCATATTAAATAACTTTTTCCATATTTAAATAGGCTACTAACATTGATAAGTTACATCAATCTTTCGAACAAAATCCCCACAGCGTCGACAATAAATTGTCTTCTGTTCAAACACTAATAAAATTAAAGAGGAATTTTGACAAAGGAGTTTGTTCGAAGAAAGAGAGGACTAAAGTGAAGGAATTAGGGGTTGAGTTAAAAGTTTGGATTTTATCGAGTTGGACTTGGTTAATTCTACATAACCAGGGTTAAATAAATGTGGGGTCAAGGAAGATGGTGTAAGTTATTGACATGTGACAAAGGTGGGGTCGGAAAATTAATTAATATAATTTACAAACCAAATATTAGAATCGTTAGTGGACAGTGGCATCAATAGGTCAAAAGTCTAACGCTAGTGGCATAGAAATATCGAACTTTTAACGGATAGCATCGATAGGTCATTTCTGTTAGTTCAGTGGTATTTTTAAGCCTTTTTCGATAGAAAAAAGATTCTCAACTATATGTATTTAATTAGGATTTTAATACGCGATAGAATCTAAAAGATTTGAGTGAAATATAAGTATTGGCACTTATGGTTGGTAATTAATCATTTTATTTTAACTTTAAAGTTCGTGCTTTAAAATATAGGTAAAATATCCCTCTCAAAGTTAGCCAATTTGATCCTAAAAGAAAAGTAGGAGATCAATACCACAGGATGCATAAAAGATAGTGATAAAGAAAAATTCATATAATAATACACTAATGACGTGAAGTTCATCTAATTATATGTAAGACAAGATAAATATTACGGAATAGAATACCGAATTCCAAAAGATATGTATGGTAGTTTGGATATCAAATGAATAAAAACATGTTTCCGTACATATCTTTTCAATTTCTGTGTTGAAAATCATGTCAACTGGGGATGTAGCTCAAATGGTAGAGCGCTCGCTTTGCATGCGAGAGGCACGGGGTTCGATCCCCCGCATCTCCATTTTCTGAAACTTCCAGTTTTACATTGCAGCTCCTAGCGTGTGATAAGTTGCCTACTGAAAGGCAAAATCTGGGAGAGTTCCAAAACTTGAATCTAAGTTAAACTTGCCTCTAGACACTCTTCAGGATAGAGTTTAGGCTGCTTCAGGTTGTGCTATAAGCCACATACCCTCGAAAGAGCTTTTATCAGTTCCCAATACCAATACATTATCATTGATCCCTACTACTTGACTGGTTGGAAATCTACAAGGTCGGTAGTGAAAATTTCAAGCACTGCACCTGGTAATGAAGTAAGGGCTCAGCATTTCATAAAACATGGGAGGTACTTGCCAAAAATAAAAATTTCTTAAAGCATAACCAGAATATACAAGACTGAGGAAGAAGAAAACATGACCGAGGAAGAAGAAACACTAACGATTGATTTTGATGCCCAGAATAATGTTATTAATCCTAGATGAAGCGACTGGTCTCTCAAAAGCTGAAGAGAATGCGGTGAAGTCGGAGATTTGTGTATATAAGGAGAATTATATAGCAGGGAATGAGCCAATTCGCATAGACGTATTTGATAAAGATCACCTTTTCATACTTTAGCATATATTCTACGGCAAAATACATAGTTCACCCCCGTAACTATGGACCAAATCCCTGTGACACACGCGGACAAAAATTACTTTACACACTCAACATTTCTAAAGTGTGTCAAAGACACACCACTTTAATTTTGACCACTTCTTTTAAGGAGGTGCATGACACGCACCAACAAGATTGTAACACGTGTCATTACTTTTATTTTTCAAAAACGCAAATACGTAACATACAATTCCACCCCTAACTACCAAAACATTTCCAATTACTCCATCTCCCCGGGCTACCCCGGAACCATGGCTGACGACATCACCACCATCAAGACCTTCAAATGCACTAATTTTTTCAGCAATCTACCTCTATCTCAAATACTGCAAACAAGACCCATTGAACCACCAGAAAATGTTAAGAACAAAAACTCATAAAAATATGGAGAAAATAACCCAGAAATCTATACAATTCATAGCGAAACAACGAGACCATATGATAGAGCAATAAACCAAACACACAACCCTAATTTCTGCAAAAAGAGAACCTTTACCACAATGATGCTAAAATCGCAATTCAATATTTAAGCTAATTACCAAAACCACAAACAAAATCAATAAAATCAATGTTTAATTTCGGCCCACCTTGATTACGATTCCATTTTAACTAATAAAATTGTTGTTTAGCTTGAGATTTAAGAAGAATTTACTGAAGAGTATGTGGTAACAATGGAATCACTGGTGTAGAATGTAGCTACGAAGTAGCTGTTGGGAAGAAACGAAAAGGAAGAAAATTTGGGTAGAAGACTATTGAAGGTACGCACAGAAGAAGGAAAAAGGGTCTAAGGAAGAGGAAGACAAGGGTGTGGGGGAGGCCATCGGCGGTGGTATTCAGACGGGGGACAACGAGGGATGACATAGGTTCAATTGAGGATGAAGGGCTTATGCCTTTTCTCTCCTTTCTTTTTATCTATTAAAATAAGAAAAATAAAGAAAATCAAACAAAATTTTAACATGCGGGCTGACATAAGGATTTGGACAGAATATATAGAGGTTTTACGCACTTAGTCATTTTTGTCAAACACGCGCTGGTCATTTGGCAAAAGTAGTGTCTTAGACACGATTTGAAAATGTTGAATGTCTAAAGTAATTTTTGTCCGTAAAAAGTGTTGTCACGGGGATTTGGTCTACGGGGTAAACCATGTATTTTGCCTATATTCTACAAAAGAATGCATTTGCGCGACGCCATCAGAGACCCACTACTTTTTTCCTTTTTGATACATGATCATCAAGTCCATATATTGAGTACTCTACTCTTTTTGGAATTCATATCTGCATTCTATTCCATTATAGGTCACTGAATTGTCAGAGAAAAATTCAATATCATGATCCACTTATATTTTCGGAAGGCAAAACAATTATATTAAGAAATAAAAAGAAAGGCGTTGCTCCTTTTCTCTTTTTTTTGGTAGGGGTTAAACCAAGCCATTTCTCACATTAGAGGACTCTTATCAAAGGCAATATAACGCCAGAGCAAAGCGAAATTTACTTGGCAGATCTTGAGTCACTTCTCCAGAGAAGGGTAAAATATGGGAGAGAGCAAAGTGATGAAACCAGTCTGTAAAATAAGGTTTTGGTTATCATGGTCCCTACCAGATAAATTGCTATTACTGGTTGCTGAAATAACATATGGATCCTTGGCGATCCTATCAGATCCCTCGAAAGTTCTCTAGGGAATATTTGTCAAAAACTAATGCAAGTTCAATAGGCACCCAGAAAAACAATGGGGGAAATGAAAGAGAATAAATAATAAAATGCTGAAGCTGCAAACATACATCCGATGATACAGCTTCAATTGATCAAATCGCACAACCTCATAGGAATATATATAATACAAACCATTTCCAGATAGCATATCAAAATTGTTTCTGAAGTAAATTCACAACTTCAGTCTGACCCTGTCGATTCCATCAGCAAAATTGCATCAATCTTTTGGAGCACAATCACCTCAGCAACAGGGTAGATCTGTCCTGACAGAACAAAAGTGCTAATCATATATTTAGCAAACTCCTGTTAACACGTTCAATAATACAGCTTCTGGCAAGTGAACTATTGTCACTACTATCATTTCAAATAGGTTAGTCAATAAAACACATCAAGCCTCAGCCTCTCAGACGTGTTACCTTGTCCTATCAGAACTTTGATACAGACAAAACTCAACTGTATCATGGGTTCTAAGCCTTTTTATAATAACCTATGTTCTACTCCACCGAACTAAGTGATGAAAGACAATTTATTTCCAAATCTCTACTCTAAGAATATAGTAGTTTACCTCTACATCACAGCACACAAACATCAGAAGAGATGCAAAGCTTCGAGTCAGCCCCACCACTGACTACACTTTCACCTTTCCACCAATCCGCACACAATACCTGTATTGACAGAGTAATGTTAGGAAATACTAATGTGATAGAACAAATACTCTTAAACCAGATCTTAGAAGGCAAAATTTAATACCTTGTCATTGTGAGTATCAATGACAGCAAGGGGCCACTGCAATATAAATTGTTTTACTCAGGAATGGAAATATAAGTGTTTATAAAAAGCCATACTAGTCAATATAGGGATGTTAAAAGTGTAGTACTAACCGCAGTTCTCAAGTCCCATAACATTACTTTCCCATCATAAGATGCAGAAACCAAGTGAAACCATGACTTTTCATGCCACTTGCAGGCAGATATCCAAGAACTGTGTGATGAGAACTGATAAACAGGAGCCGAAGTACCTGTTAAGTAAAAGATGAAAGTATTTCTTCATATATCAATGTATGCTGTAAGGTCCTCAATTACTTGGAACAATAAACACAAAGAAAAGATATTTAAGCACAGAGAGACAGAGAGGTAAAGTTCAGGGTGTTTAAAAGTGCTTCTGTAAGTTGGACAGACGAAAGAAACCTGGTTTGCGAGGATCCCATATCCTAAGAATGGGGTCAGAACCACCGGCAGCAATGAGGGCAGAACCTTCACCTCCAACATCAAGGCAATTAATGACTTTGTTGCAATACTGTTGAAAAGGAAGGTGGTCATTATCCATTACGTTTAGGAAAATAAATTTTCAAGCTCCCAACCCAATAGACTAAAAAAAGATACTAAACATCTTGGCAATAAAAAGTTTGAAACCGGCAACTAATCCTGATGGGACGGTATCTTTTTCTTCAAGATAGTTTAATTTATAAAAATATAATTGTTGACTGCTGAAGAGAAATGTTATCTCTGACAGAAAGTGGAAGTAATATCACGAATAATAGCATACTTAAGTGCCACAACTTTCCCAAAATTTTCATATATTCTTATATTGCTAGTTGGAAATCTATTTCGCCCCCTCCATCTAGATGTACGTAATTTTCGTAAAAACAAGCCTACATGCATAGGACAGTAGAGATGTGACTGGAAGAAAAGAAGGAAAGAGACGGTATGTCACCATGTTCAATGAATCCTTGCCCATCTCAACATCCCATCTTCTTATAGAGTGATCCCATGATGCTGAATACATTGTGTCATCTTGTGGCCACACCACGGAAGACACACATTGTGTATGTCCTACAAGTGTGGATTTAGCCTCCTCCTGTGTGCATAAGACGTGATAGATTTCTTGAGTACAAGATTAAGATAACAAACATTAACATTATAAAAATTACAGAGAACAATAGAAAAAGAAGAGAGAAAGAACAAAGATCAAACACCTCTCCTGGTAGCCAAAGACTAACATATTTCAGATATAAATTTCAACATTATTTTGGTCCCTTCATTTGCGTTGATAAACATTGTCATTTGAGGAAATGAGAAGCTTTTTGTCTTCCACAAAAAGGACAGTAGATTCTGCTAATAACTATCAGTTGTCAATGAGATGTAACATAGAAAGTCAGGGACATATTTGACTGGCACAAAATTGTTGCTCGAACAACTTAGAGAAGAAGAATAAAATAGCGACAGAGGTGGTAAATAAGGAACAAGGGAGGACGATAGGTGGGGGGAAGGAAGAAGAATAAATAGCAACACAAAGTAGGAGGCACTGCAGGAAGATGGGTGAGACAATGGATAGGTGTGACATATTAACACCCATGTAACAGGTAGGATGGACAAGGAGTAGGGTTCAGCGAAGAAGGGGTTTTGCCAAAAAGTAAAAAGTACATTGTTAGTAACGTGTAGTCGTGTATGCCTTGCACTGGAAAGTTTTCAATACCAAAATAGTAACTGCTGCCGTAAACTATTTTTCCTCCTCTTTCAATGACTTTGAGAACAGACACATCATCCTTTTCTATGAGGACAGTAGAACAGACACATAATCCTTATTAAACAGGTCATGGATTTTAATCACTACGCTGCATGAAATAAGTGTATTTTTCAGTCTTTAACCTAGACAGTTAGAAGAAACATAGTCATACTTCTACTTGAGGATCTTCCACTTTGGCATCCTTTTTCCTTTTCTTGACTGAAACAACATCACCTGTATCTGAGCCACTTGCTTGCCACAAAGCTATTTGGCAATCCCAGGACCCTGAACACACCTGTCAACACAATAAATGCTGGGGAGTCAGTAAAGTTCTTAGAACTAATTTCGTAGTTAAAAAGCTTCAAAGGATCAATTAAGTGAAGAGATGCACGACCATATCTCCAGCGGGGTTTGCTGCAACACTTTGGACAGAAGCATTATGTCCATGCAAAATCTTAAAGGCTCTAATCCTCTTTAGCTGATCCGAAGACTCATCTGCATCAAACTTTTAAGCCAAACAAATACTAATTAACGGAAGATCACAAATTAGCAGTGAGTTATCAGTAGTGCAGACAGACCATGTTACCTTCCAGAGCCGCAGTGTCCTATCCTTGGAGGCCGTGGCTACTATTTGATCAGCACCACTTTGAGCCACTAAAGAAAATAAATGGTACAAACTAAAACAAACACAGATAGAACTGGGGAAAGCAATGAAGCACAGAAAAGTAGAAATGCAGGAGCAATTTAAACTATATTTCAATCCTGATTGTCATGCTGGTAAACTTTTTAGGTAGCCAGTGTGTTTCAGCATTGCAAGGCAACTTAATAGAAGGGATATCAACAAGAAATATTAACCAAAAAAAGGAATATCAAACGCAGGTGAAGTGGGTGTAAGGAGCATGGTGTCCCAGGTAAATGATTATGGCAGCAGAGAATAAAGCATAATGCATGAAAACAAACAACTGAGGAGGAACTATCTCCCACTGATACCTCTTGGTTTGACAACACAAACAGAAGTAATTGCACCAGTATGGCCCTCCAATTGATGTGTACAAGATCCGGCAGCCTTCCATATTCTGATTAGCACCATCAAATGTGAGGTTGACACAACAACATAAAACAAAACAAGCTGATTTTTTAACCAAAAATACAATTAGCAAAGAGTATACAATCAGCAGATTACCTTCCACAACCATCATAGCATCCAGTCAAAATAAACCTGTCAGATAAGATATATGCACATCTTGTCAGTAAAGGCTATGGGAAAGAAAACCATTGTTACAGAATCAATGGTAACCATCAAATATTTTAGGACAATGAAGCACGTGGAGGATGAAATTTAGCTACAAAACACTTGAACAAAAGCAGCAAAATGTAATAAGAAAACATTTCCTCGGAAATCTAGTGTGTAAGAGATAACTATGGAGTGAAGTGAATGCAAAAGAGACCTGGAGTATAACCACACTGATCCACACAGACTCTCTATTTTTGTTTTTTCCAAACTTTTTCTTGGGGACAAAACCAATATTCTCATTCAATAAACAAGTTCCTTAAGAAGAAACTCCCACAAAATCTCAAAAATATGAAACAAATGAAATATACAAGTTGGTGAAAACAACAAGAACACACCAAAGATTCTAGAAAAACAAATTTCACACTCATGCTTACTTAGAATTAGAACCATCAACTGCACTGACCCAGTCGTCATGCAAAGATGGCTCTTCTTGTTTTCTTGGAGCCACAGCTTTAATGTACTCGATCTCTAATATTTTCTCCTGTAAAATATATAGAAAAAAGTTACACATAAAAGGAGGAGTATAAGAACCACCGAATAAACGTATAATGACATAAGTAAAAAGTTTTGTCAAAAATCTCAATGGCTTGTGAGGGAAATAGGCCACTACCAGCTAGTGGAAGAGAGCATAAGAGAAACAACTGGGAAGGAACTTGAATTATAGAGTAGATACTTCTAGAACCTTCAGGTATGTATACCTTTTTGCAATCTTTAGCATTTCCATGAACAAAATGTTCACATTACACTACAACGCATACAATATTGGAACAGAACTTTTAATACTTTGGAGTTGAGTAGGAGCAAAACACATAAGAGGAGACAGTATATGTTTTACTTTTTCTACAACTTTGAGACTCCAATAAGAGATACATTTGCAAACATAAAGAGAACGACACTAAGAAATAAAGCAAAATAACAATCCCACAAGCAGAAGCCAGTAGATGCTTTGTGGAATCAGAAATAGTCCCAAGTAATAGGGTACATTGAGCTAATCCAACTATTGGTACAAGTTCAGCTCAAGCTTGCCCACGTTTATCGATTTTATGACTGGCTATTCATCCTTTTCTGGAGGATCTTATTATCATTCGACATCAGTCATTATGCTGAGACAGATTGAAGGAACATGCATTAAACAGAATGCACATTGATGGAGCAAGACAACAAAAACGCACTTCTGTTATGGTGTTTTAAAATGTTACGTGATGTATAGAGGTCATTCTATAATTTCTTTGGAAGCAAGATTAACCAGCTTTCATAAGTATCTTTTGATTTTTAAGTTGGTCTGAAGAGACAAAACAGTACTACTGGACTGCGATCACTCTAGCAGTCAATAAGTCATTTCAAGAAAAGAAAAACTTACAGCTGAAATGCCCTTGGCGAGGAGAAACTCTTCAAGTGACATGCGGACCAGTTCTCCATCAATGAGAAAATCAAAAGGCTCAGTAGTCCATTCATCTTTCCCTGATAATAATCAAATGACAATCAGGTAAACATACTAGTAATTAAAATATATTTATCTACAACAACAAAAAATGAACCATATTAATTCAAACTACATAACCAATATTCAATCAACTAGGCTTCAGTCCTAAACTAGTTAGAAAGCTATAAATTTTAGAAAATTAATACTGGGCAGAATAATTAGAAGTTGTTACCAGCTTTAAGGAGGTTGTTGACAATGGAAGAGAGGCCGAAACGGGTGAGATTGGAGGGAATAGCAATGGAAGTATTTGGGGCTTTAAAGGGAGGCTTCAACTTCGTGACGAACCGGACCTGTACCCGCCTCGCTGCCTCTTCAACGTCCCCGTCAATATCCATTCCTGCCATTAATTCGTCTGAGTTAGAAAGGTTGAGGATGCTAGGGTTTAACAGGCTGATTGGGGAAGTTGGCGGGTCGAGCTAGGGTTTAACGGAAATTTTGAAGTCTTGTTCATCTATTTTTGAGTCTTTGATAAAAGGGTTGGGCTTTGGGCTTCATGTACTGTATTGGTGTGACTTGTGGGGCAAGTGCACGGGTAGCCATTTTCATGTATGTTATTTAGAGATCGAAAAATGTTTGAAAATACTATTCAACTTTCAGAAATGGTCTATTCATAATATCCGTTAAAAACTTGCAATTTTCGTGCTATTACCGTTACACATTTGATCCATTTATGCTATTATTTGATTAACGGCTCAAAAAAAAAAAAAATTATAACACTCACATTTACACGTGTCTGGTCATTATTGGTCCGAATTAACTCATGTTTCACTTAATTTTAACCTTGGTTAGGTCCATTTACCCAAACCCCACCAGTTTAAAACTTACTCAAATCATTAACTCAAACCCCAATCGGATTCGCTGTGTTCATGGTCCACCTTGCCACCATTCCGATCACCGGAACCGGAATCAAACCGGCAAGAAGTTTCGGAGCAAGCGTGATTTACAACCAGGACAAGGCTTGGGATGAGCACTGGATCTTCTAGGTCGGGCCATTCGTCGGAACTTTCGTCGCCGCCGTCTACCACTAGTACATCCTCCAAGTTGGCGCCCTTAAAGCTCTTGGTTCTTTAGGAGCAATGTTTAGAGATTTGAGAAAATTTGTAAATAAAATGTTTGGATGGGAAACGGGTGTATTTTCTGTTCTTTTAAAAAAAATCTATCTTTTTTTTTGGATATTGCACTTAAATTAAATTTGTTTGTATGTTTGCTTCCTTCTATTGTAATTTCCTTATCCTTTGTGTTTTTTTTTCTTTTTCTTCCTTCTACTCAAAGTAATTGCTGGTTTTTCATAGTCATTTTTTTATGAAATAGACGACCGGAGAGAAGGGGATTTAGTACGAAGGGTTTGGTTTGATTTGGGTTAATTATTTAGGTAAGTTTTAATCGGGTGGGGTTTGGGTAGATGGACCTAACCAAGGTTAAAATTAAGTGGGGCATGTGTTAATTTGGACCAATAATGACTGGACATGTAGAAATGTGGGTGTTATAAATATTTTTTTAAAAAAAATTGAGTTGTTAGTCAAATAATGGCATAGATGGACCAAATGTGTAACTGCAGTGGCATGGAAATAACAAGCTTTTAACGGATGGCATGGATAGACCATTTCTGAAAGTTGAGTGTCATTTTTAGGCCTTTTCCGTTTAGATATTAACCAGTACTTATTTTGTCCTAAAATTTTAAACTAAAAATCTTAACTTTATGAGAATTCAAGACATTTTTGTTCTGAAAATTTGAACTGAAAAATTAAAATTCAGGTCGCACTGGCTAATTCTTAAACAATATCCCTTTAGAGTGGCTACTTGATGTCATTTCTATGTGACTTGTGAGATAGTCGGTCATACAATTGCTTAAATTTAAAATAACGCACGAATATATTATATATGTATAATTTATATACAATATGTATATAATATATGTATAATCTATCTATATCTATACTATATTAAGCACACGAAGGCCCTTACAACTTGTTTGGATTGTCGTTACTCATTGTACTGTATCGTATTGTTACTTTAAATATGATGTTTGTTTTGGTTGTTACTTAAATTTTATTGTATCGTATCATTAAATCCGTCGGTACGTAACGACGAAATATGTCATTTTATGTAACGACCGATTTGGTGTGGTTGCGTCGTTATCTTGACTTTTTATCTCATCTCACCCTTCACTATTATTAAATAATTTTATTTTATCATTTACTCTACCTTTTTATATATTAAATTTATTTTGTATCATATTTTTTCTTTATAATATTGCAAAATTTATTCTTCATATTGCTAGAGCATGATATCATGAAACAACGGCAAACGATACAATCTATCCAAACATTGTATTCATCAAACTATACAATACAATACAATACAATACGATACATTATGAAACGATGTGAAACAACCATCCAAACAAGACATTAGCGAAATGTCGTTCGCCTTTTTTATCCATTAAAATTAAGGAATTTTTACATTCCTATGCCATATAGGAATCTATATTACCCTCAATGCTTAAGGTTTGATATAATTACATTTTATATACCTAATTACCAATTATATACCATTAGTGGTTTTTAAGGGTATTAATTACACTCCTAATTTAATGGTACCGTATATTCGTTCTAATCTCACTCCGCCCGCGTTTCTCTCTCCAATTCACACACTTTCACCACGTTTCCCTCCCACACCCACGGTTTCTGTATCAAAATCCCACTATTTCTTCTGCCAAAACTAGAGAAATATTTGTAACCCCCACCATTAACGTCCATTATCAAGCTTCTTCTTCTACAACCAGTCAAAATTGAAGCTTATTCTTCAAAGTTCATACACCCATTTACCTTCAACTTCAAATTTTCTAAATGAAGAAGAACAAACCTTCAAAGAACAACCCTAAAAAAGCAAGAGAAACAGATATTCCATTGTTTGATATGGGTGTATTATCACCACATTAACGGAAAATAATGGAAAAGTTGCTCATGCAAGTGAAGATAAGAGGGATAGTCTTTCTTCGCGTCAAATTAGGCTGAAGCTATAACTAAACAATATTGTTGAATGTAAACAATACTTCATCTACATTATTTTAGCATATAAATTCTTTCCTACTGAATAATTATCTAGTTGTTTTGTAAACTACATAATATCTATAATCAGAATACAAATAATCTATAATTTATCTATAAAATATCTACAAACTGAGTACATTGGATTTTAATATCTTAATTCTCATTCAATTGTAGCATAATTGGGATTTTCGACATAATTGCATATTTTTTTTGCAGAAGATTTGTAGAAGTTTTTGTCGTTTTTTATTGTGAAAATAAAAAACAAAGCATCTACAATCAGAATACAAATAATCTACAATTTATCTACAAAATGGATACATTGAATTTCAATATCCCAATTCTCATTCAATTGTAGCATAATTGGAATTTTCGACATAATTACATTTTTTGCAGAAGATTTGTAGAAGTTTTAGTCGTTTTTGATTTGTGAAATCAGAAAAAAATGTTGAAACAGAGTGTATCGCAAAAACAAAGTCGTACAATTTGAATAGAAAGAGACGAAAATTAATCCAGCGTGATTTGCGTTTGAAAATATCTGAAAGAATCTTTAATTCCCCAATATTAGTGCGCCTAAATAAGGAAGCCTACAGCTACAATTGTCACAACCCAAATTTCCACCCTTTAGGCTGTGACTGCGCCTAACGTTGAACCCGCTAGGCCAGCCAACGTATGACTTGCAATAGCAATTTAAAATCATTTAACACGGAATAAAATGCTAACTTGTCAACTTCAACCAATTCTCATCACCTAATGAGATAATAGTGGGACAACCATTTAACCGAAAATCGATAACATGTCTTTCTTTTTTCCATATTCCCAACAGAATCCTTCAAGCATTGCTAATAAAGATAACGAAACTTTAAATGCGGAAAGTAAGAACATAACAATCATGAAATAACGTAAACTCCCAAAACCGGGGTGTCACAATCTCACGGACTAACTAATAAAATACTAAATACAAGTCTGGAATGAAAGTACAACATTGTCTTGGAAATAAAGGAGAAAGACAATGAAGCGGTAAAGGAAAGAAGCCTCGGGATCCACGGACGCCAGTGTATACCTAGAAGCTCTGATGTGGACTGAAGGTATCTCCCTCAGAACGCTCCACGGGGTCTGGTAGCAGAGTCTGCACAACACAAGGAAGTGCAGTGTAGTATCAGTACAACCGACCCCATGTACTGAGTAAGTGCCAAGCCGAACCCCGGCCGAAGTAGTGACGAGGCGAGACTTAGCATAATACGATCACGTGTCCTAGTCTAACCAGATATATGTACAAGAATTAACCGATAATGAGAACAAGTATGATCAAATAGAAGAGATATGGGAACAAATAGGGGGAAAGTATTAATGGGGCATCAATAATATCGGAACTTAAACGTTAAAATAAGATATGTGTACATGATGAGGATACAGGAAAAACAACATCTAATTCACAACGGTACAGTGAGAATGCGGCTGGAAAGTAAA
>ML298095.1:961-12278 GCA_005239495.1 Nicotiana undulata | reverse complement strand
CAACTAATTATCATAAATTCAACTCTTTATTAAGTTTTCACATAAAGGCTTCCCGGCTACGCGTCTGGGCTGCGCATGCATATCGAGGTGAGATTGACGGAGGCTTTCGAGTCCTCGGAATACAGTCATAATTAAATTTACATAAGATGACCTTTTGGGTCATCACAGTTTACTCAAAATTCCCCTCTTACTTAATTTCCTCAACTTAAGGCTTCTGAAATGAGAATTTTCCTTTCAATTTAACCCCGAACCCCCTGAATTTCAACTCTGACAATACCCACAAGTCAAAATACCCGAAAT
The DNA here is from genome assembly GCA_005239495.1 of Nicotiana undulata. Classification (NCBI taxonomy): domain Eukaryota; kingdom Viridiplantae; phylum Streptophyta; class Magnoliopsida; order Solanales; family Solanaceae; genus Nicotiana; species Nicotiana undulata. Next base: position 11,978 of record ML298095.1, on the reverse strand, counting down.
GAAGTTGTTCATGACTCTCAACTACTGAACGACGCGCTGGATCTCAAAACGACCGGTCGGGTCGTTACACAAATAGAGATTAACAACCAAATCAAAACTATATTAATATAACAACGACTTCATCCCCAACGGGTTCCACCAAAACCTTAGGTTAAGGAAATTAGCTACTCATGCTTAAGAATAACAAAAACCCAAAATAATTCATAATACTCAAAAATAGAGATGAAAAGAAGAAGAATTAAAGATCTAATTGTTGATTCTCTTCTCACAATGAGTTTGCCTCCTAATTGATGCTAAGAATAGCCTTCTTCTCCTCTTGGGCAGATTTACCAAGCTTATATAGGGTTTTGGCAAATAAATCCCGTGTTTTGCACTTAAGTCCTCGAATTTCCAGAATTTTTAGCGTTCGACCGCGGTCGGCTTTATTATTTCCTTAAATCACTGACTTCCACCGCGGTCGCGATGGACTCTTTTTCAGCCAACTTTGACTCTTTTCCTTGTGCAATCCAACGGGTATGCTTTGATCGGCCTCAAACTTCCGTAATTGACTCCAAATTGCTCCAAAGTTCTCTTCTCTTGAAATATATCCTGCAAGGCACGAAAAACACTAATAAGAGCATTTTGTTATCAATATTTACTTTAAAAACATCATAAAATGTGGTTCATTAGGGCTCAACTATAGTCTAATTCACCTATTATCAACACCCCACACTTAAACCTTTGCTCGTCCTCGAGCAGCTAAACCACACTCTAAGGCCTAATCATCTCAAGCATTACCCTTTGGTGTCACGCCTGTCATTTTACAAGTAACAACCCAAGTTGTGCAACAACTACACCTCAGGTGGAGACTCTATATGCCATGCAACATTCTTACTTCCTCAAGGTACTCTATACAGAGGTGAAGATTTACCTTTTGTTCATGAATTACATGCCCTCACATCACACAATTGAGAGAAGTTCCAAAAAAGATAAGATCAAGAATAGCAGGAACTTTAAAATTGAAATAATTCACTCACTCTCAACAAAGAACATTCATATGCCTCACAGATACGCCATAGGCTTGCCCGTAGTGTAATACTCTACTAATTGAGTCTGTTCAATCTAAGATCAATAGGTCTTTATGTGATTGTAATGTAGGCTAAGGGACGGGTAGGATGCATTCGGTTATAGTGACTAACCTCCCTAAGCACTTTTAATACACTTACTTCAATATTCAGCCCATTTTTCTTGCTTAGCCATATTGTTTCCCACATTTTGCTTCATAATGTCCCCCTTTTTCTTGGGTGCAACTGTCTTTTTTCGTGCAACTCAATATCAAGGACTGCATGTGATTATTATCCTTTTTCTTTCTCTTTTTTTTTTCTAAGTGGCTTCACTTTTGCCTTATGTCGGGCTTCACAAAGAAATTCCTATTTCCTTTCTAAGACCTAACAAACTTCTATTTCGTTTTGTATACACACAGGGCAAGTTCTATGTATCAAATGCAGACATAGAATAAGATGCAACTACCTCACACACACATGGCACATAATTCATTCCAAATTGGTTCATCAACACACTCAAGTGAGTATTCAAGTCAGTTACATTGTGCAAAATTAAGGCATTATCCAAGAGTCTACAAGTGAGCCTAAGCGTCACACCTTAGAGTTTGTTTTGATTTTTTAGGTGTACACACTAAGGGTTGCATTCTTGCCTTACACTTCTCGCCCAAGAGAGACCTAATGACTACAAACAAAAAAAGAAAAATCTAACTACACCCGGTTCAAGATAAACCCTTGGAAAAGAATCTGGTCAAAAGAAAGACCAAGGGAGAATTACTACAGTACCTAAAAAAATAAAAATAAAATCTTTTTGGTCTTTTCTTTAGACTACTTCTCTCAAGAAGACTGTCTAAGTGGTCCGTCATCAAGAACAGTCTCCTACATTTTTATTTTTTTTTAGTCTAATTTCGACTTAAGCCCACAAGAGACCCGTCGAAAGATGTCCATCTTTGGGCCAAGCTGACGAAAAGAACACACTAAACACATTATATACATTAACACAAAGCAGCAAATTCACAGATACAACAACAAAAAATAAGTCCCCCACCCCACACTTAAAAATTTGGCATGTCCGCATGTCAATTAGCAATTAAAGTACTGAGGGGTAAGGAAACTTCCCTGGTGCTCAGTCAGAGTCAGAAACGGTGGAAGGGTCCACATGGCAGGCCCTCCCTAAAGCGCGGAACCACGCCATGAAGCCCTTCTCCGACATAGCCTGGCGGGTGGACATAGCATCCATCCGGACATGAATGGCATCCATAGAGGACTGCAAGCCAGCTACATCCTCCTCCAGAGTTGACAGCCTGGAACCAGACCAGGACTGAGAGGGACCGGCCCCATCATGGGACCTCCGAGGTGGTGCAGCAGGAGGAATGATCTCATCCTCATCATCAATCTCTATGGGTGCCACAACATCTTTGCCCACAATGATCTTCCCAGCTCTGAACGGGGCTTTCTTTGGCAATTTACCATTCTCGGGCTTGTCGAGACATTAGCCATCCTGCACAATCGCGTCACGAGGGAAGGGAAGTAAAGCCCTTTTGTCAGCTCAGGCAACCTGATAGACATCTCATCGCCAATTACCCGGGCTATATCAAAGTTCATCCCATTCACAAAGCACCAGACCATCACTGCCCGAGGACCATTAACATCGGTGGTGTTGTTGGTGGGTAAGAAGCGGCTACAGATCACCGTAAATCAGCACTTAGCCTCCCAGGTGAAAGAATTAGAGTTCAGAGTGATGTTCTCCATATATAAAATCTTAACTACATATATAGCATGTAGAATATATTTTAGTGTATTAATCTCTTGTATTACAAAAGTATTTACGGATTACATTTATATTATTTAGATAGTAAATATAAAAGTGATTTTTAATTTTGACCAATGTTTACTTGAAAAGAGACCAACTTTGGTCAAATTTATTTTATATTTTATATAATATTTAAAATAATAATATAATTGTTAAACGTTAGAACTGGGTCCCAGATTAGCGACCAAAGTTGGTCTCTATTTGCTTCGCCTTTTATAAGCGACCAACTTTGGTCGCTAATTTTAAATTTTATTTATTTATATTTTATAATTATTTTAAAATAATAATATAATTATTAAAATTTTGTAACGGGATCCCACTTTAGCGACTAAGGTTGGTCGCTAATTTCAACATTTCTTTGACCAAGAAGGTCTGACCAGTCCGGTCAACATTTTAACCACATTAGTGACCAAAAAGCGACCAATCTTGGTCGATAATGTATTTACAATTATTTTTTAATAATTTTCTCTAATTTAGCGACCAACTTTGGTCGCTTTTCTTGACAGACCAATATTGGTCGCAAATTATTGATCACTTTTTTCCGAATTTTTACCAGAGCCGGAGCTTTGATCTTCGACTTCGAACATCATTTCTTCGACGACAACAAGTTGATTAAATTAATAAACAAGGATACGGCTAACGAGGACGACTAAATTTTCATACAAAGCAAGTGCATGCGTCCTCTGATATGCATACTCTTTCTCTCACACACTCTTAAAAGTCGGAAAAAACATTTAACACTTCAAATCAGTAGTGCTCTCATCAGCGTCAATTTCCTTAAAATTCTAATTGTAGATGATGAAATGAAAATAAGTACTGTACATCAAGATAATGTATATCACGTCAAATTAAATTAAAAAAAATTCGACACATAATAGTTGCGAATATCTCCTTGATTCTTCATCACGTGTTCCAGATTACTTTTAAAAGTAGAAAGTTCATGAACAAATGGAGTATTCACCGTTTCAATCTCTAATAATATTTCTTCCATTAACTGCTTGCTCTTTTAAGCAATATGAATTATACTGGAAAACCTTGTTGCTTTCATCGGGATTATTACCAGTATGATCCTTCGCCATTTTGAAGAGAGAGAACAAAAAAGCTGAATCTGAATTGCGAAAATCCGTTTGGAGTTCAATGTGCGTCTGCTTGTCTCTGAGTGAGTGTGTGAGAGAGAAGAGGAGTATATATGGTTTGATTTTGCGTGCGTTTGGGACTTGTTCCGCAAGTTTTCTGAAGTTCTTTTTCAAACTCGCACGTGTAACTTTTTTTCGTTTTCTTTCTTAAAGCTAAAAGTTCACAAAAATATATAACAGAACATAGAGCCAGAGATATCTCATATAACATATACTTCTCCGTTCCAAAATAAGTAATTTTTTATATGTTTTTACGCAAATTAAAAAATTCACCTTCTAATATTAATTAGCAATAAAATTAACCATATTAATTTTTACTATCTCACATAAATATTCCTAACACATATTCTAATACTATTTACTTCAAGGGTAATATAGAAAAAAATAATTAATTTACTTTTAAAATCTGGAAAAAAATTACTTATTTTGGACCACAAGAAAAATATCAAAAAATTATTTATTTTGGATATGAGGGACAGAGGGAGTATGCTTTAAGTTAATTACACATTTGTATAAATTTGAAGCGGGAATTTAGAGGTGGGAAAGAAAGTGTGAGTGCTTTTTAAGATTTATCTTACACGTGTCGGTATGTTATTGGTGAAATTCGTCGTGGAAAGGCTGCTTCTGCTGGAGCGCGTGAGGTAATGAGCTGTTTTGGTTAACCGTCATTAGTTAGTGGGGAATGGTTTAACTGTGGATCCTGANCGCTAGTTCACGCAAATCCGAAGAAGTTATCACGGACGAGCCACATGCAGGGAAACTTGCACGTGTGGTTCTGGCCGGGCTTTCCTGAGGTATCTAATAACCTTGCTTCTGCTCGCCGCTGGCGCACCTCTCCTAACTATTGCCCATTTATTCTGGAATAATCTTTTTAGGAGGGACAATTTTACATATTTCTGCCAAATCCTTCTATTATTAAGTACGGCTGGTACCATTTCGATGTGTTTCAATTCTTTCGAACAAGAGAGGTTTGATGCTTTTGAATCCATTGTATTAATTCCACTTCCTACTCGCGGTATGCTCTTTATGATCTCGGCGCCGGAGTGAGGTTTGAAGATGTTAGCTATTGAGCCTCAAAGTTTATGTTTTTATGTGATCGCAGCATCAAAANGGCTCAAGTGGTTCATCCGCTTATTCAAGGGATATTCTAAGAGGAAAGTAGGCTATTCGTCGGTGAGGGATCTATGGTAGCTCGTCAATGACTCTCACTATAGGAATATTACTTTAGAATATGCTTAGCCCTCTTACTTCCCCTGTGCCTTATCAATAATTAATAAGGAAGACCGGGCTAAAGGTAACTACTTTTTGCTCACCCGGTGAAAGGCATACGTGGGATTTATTTGGCAAAGGAAAGTCAAGACAAAGGGTGGTAGCTANGGTAATCTAGTATCCTTATGCATGAAGATAATCAATTCGGTCGTTGTGGTCGGACTCTATTATGGATTTCTGACCACATTCTCCATAGGGCCCTCTTATCTCTTCCTTCTCCGAGCTCTGGTTATGGAAGAAGGAACCGAGAAGAAGGTATCAGCAACAACTGGTTTTATTACGGGACAGCTCATGATGTTCATATCGATCTATTATGCGCCTCTGCATCTAGCATTGGGTAGACCTCATACAATAACTGTCCTAGCTCTACCATATCTTTTGTTTCATTTCTTCTGGAACAATCACAAACACTTTTTTGATTATGGATCTACTACCAGAAATTCAATGCGTAATCTCAGCATTCAATGTGTATTCCTGAATAATCTCATTTTTCAATTATTCAACCATTTCATTTTACCAAGTTCAATGTTAGCCAGATTAGTCAACATTTATCTCTTTCGATGCAACAGCAAGATCTTATTTGTAACAAGTGGTTTTGTTGGTTGGTTAATTGGTCACATTTTATTCATGAAATGGCTTGGATTGGTATTAGTCTGGATACGGCAAAATCATTCTATTAGATCGAATAAGTACATTCGATCTAATAAGTACCTTGTGTTAGAATTGAGAAATTCTATGGCTCGGATCTTTAGTATTCTCTTATTTATTACCTGTGTCTACTATTTAGGCAGAATACCCTCACCCATTCTTACTAAGAAACTGAAAGAAGCCTCAAAAACAGAAGAAAGGGTGGAAAGTGAGGAAGAAAGAGATGTAGAAATAGAAACAGCTTCCGAAATGAAGGGGACTAAACAGGAACAAGAGGGATCCACTGAAGAAGATCCTTATCCTTCTCCTTCCCTTTTTTCGGAAGAAAGGTGGGATCCGGACAAAATCGATGAAACGGAAGAAATCCGAGTGAATGGAAAGGACAAAATAAAGGATAAATTCCACTCTCACCTTACAGAGACAGGCTATAACAATATTAATACTAATAAAAGTCCAATTTATGATTATGAGGCGCCCAGCCAAACCCCCAAAACGCGCCCCCTAATGCAGTGGAGGCAGTCCTTCCAGAACNTATTCGCATTTGAATGATACCAATCGAGATGGCTTTTTCAGGGACTGGCCTCTTCCCTGAGGCAATCCCTGGGATTCAAAAGAGAGAGAAGGAACTTTCTGTGTCCTATGCCGTCATCACTAACCATTCCCCTTCTCTTTGCATTTCTTGATCGCTCGCTTCCTTTCGCTTTCATGCGGAAGGTTCCCCCTACCGGCCTGAAAGAAAGAATGGTTTTTAGATAGAGCGTTGGCTATGGCGCCATTTGCGAAGGAATGGGTTTATGCGCTTTCTTTACTACTATGCTATTTCTCCCGTCTCGGACGTGATTCGTATTTGATGCACAACTCCTCGACTCCTCGTTTTTGGCGTCCAAAACTATTAAATTTCAAATATTGAATTGGAGAAAATTAGCATGATATAATGTTGAGTATTAAAATATTTAAACGTCTGGGCAGAAAATTAAAATGAGCATGTCTATAGTAACCCCAATGTATGTGAATGGTTACTTACAAAATGTAGTGTTAATAATTTAATCAATCTTTTCTTTAGACAAAAGCTCATATCTATATTTTTAATTTTCACTTAGTGAATGTAACTTTTACGGGTCATTATTACACGTAAGTCGACAAGAGTCGGGAAGTATACTCTTTCCGGTACACAATAAATAATTTTTGTCTTTTCTTTATAGTTCAATATAAGTGATTTTTCCAGATTTTAAAAATTAATTAATTACTTTTTTTTTATATTATCCTTGGAGTAAATAATGTTGGAGTATATGTTAAGAGTGTTTATGTGAATAGATAGTAAAAGTTAATATTGTCAATTTCATTGCTAATTAATATTAAAAAGTAAATTTCTTAATATGTGTGAAAACAACAAAAAAATTACTTATTTTGAACCGGAGGAAGTATTAATTAACTAGGTAACTGCATGGCATTATATTCGTGGCCCTTGCCCCTTCTTACGAATACTATTAAGAACATTAAAAGCTCGGTCATCAAGATAGTGTAGTTACTTACAGCGGGGAATGTAGTGTTAGAGACAGATTCAATTGAACTTATAACTTTTGACTTAGAGTAAAAATTTATTAAAATTATATAAATAATAAATATGAACTCATAACTTTAAAAATATAACGAGTTTAATGCTAAAAACCTTAACGTTGAACCATAAAGTTTACCCGGATCTGCCTCTGTGTACAGCACTTCTATGAATTTGTCTATCCAGATTTTGTGATTTTACAGGGCCGCGTAAAATATTAAAAAAAATATCGTGCAGAACATCCCAAAATGAACGGATATGTCCTTCGATATTTATTAACTGGTTTGATATTAATCTTTTTGCAAAAGTTGCTTGGTTATAAATTAAACCACTCCCTGTAAAGAAACATATATGTCAACCTCAAACATCAAAAGAATTTGAAAGAAAAAAAAAACAATGCAAACATTGAGAAGAGCGTAACTTTTCATGTTGAATAACGGAGAAGATTGTAAAACAAACATTATTTGCAAATAAATATGTCTACATGCTTTTTATAACTCTATAGACATTGAAAATTTGTTAAATTTGTGCATAAAATAGTTGGACTAGGGTCTCTACAAGATGAGGCCGTTAGAGTTACTTGGAGGCTGCTCCATCCAAACCCTATTTTATACCTACAAATAAGGTTACATATGTCCTTCAAAAATACTCTCAACAATTCCATAAACTTTCAAAATATATATGCACAAAGAGATCAAATATATGATCTCCGAAATTCCATGAAACTCTTGAAATATTCATTAAAAGATTAAAAGATATGTTAAATATGGCTTGCTCAATGTTCTAGCAACATTCAAGATAGTGTTGCTACATGCTTCTTGTACGACATATGGGATTGAAATTGATCAAGCTATAGTAGATACAATCCTGAAAATGTTTGGGCCTCGGGATATTCCCGAATTGAAAAGTCTCCAAGAAAAGTTAGTGTACCTTAGGAGATTCATCTCAAACCTAGCTGGGAGGTGCCAACCATTTAGTCGCCTTATGAATAAAGATGTCCCTTTCAATGGGACCAAGCGTGTAGCAATGCCTTTTAGTGCATTAAATCCTACTTAATGAAGACTCCAGTTTTAGCAGCCCTTATATCTGGAAAACCATTGATACTATACATTGCGGCGCAAGAAAGGTCTATTGGAGCATTGTTGGCCCAAGAGAATAGTGAGGGGTAATATAACTCTCTTTACTACTTGAGCGGGATGATGACACCAAACATTCGCCAATTGAAAAGTTGTGTTTGGCGCTAGTCTTCTAAATTCAAGAGTTGAAGCACTACTTTGAATCTCATGTTGTTCGTCTTGTTTCTAAATCAAATCTCATCAAGTTCGTTATGTCAAAACATGTTCTTAGTGATTGACTAGCAAGATGGGGTGAACACCTAACGATCAACGGCCAGGATTAGCCAGGGTATTGGGTCGGGCAGGTTGAGTTTTGGGCCTAAGGGTTTGGGCCAAATTATAAGGGGTCTTGGGCTGGTCTTTTAGGTTAAAAATAAAAATAAAAGGGGCTATTTATTAAATACCCAAACAATTGAATAACATTAATTTGTAAAATAATTAACTAATTATAAAATGATTTTTTATGCATAGAAATGTTCTAAAATAATTATTTAGTATTTTAAAGATAAAATGGATCGATTTCTGGTAAAATAATGCAATAATGTATGCATGGGCTACAATTGCAAAGTTATTGCAATTGTAACCAAAAAGTGCCAATCTGGCCATTTATGAAATAATTTGGACTTAATAGGACCAGAAATAGTAATATTAAATCAAGAAATATTTTAAAATCATTTGTGATGCAATTTCGTAATTATTTATATAAAATAAAATGCTAGGGAAAATTAATTTAAAATGTAGAAATTATGAAAAAATGTCAATTGATGTTGATGCATAGGTCTACATATATGCATTCTAAAACTATTTTAGGAAAAATTGGGTATCAACACCGCCGACGTTTTATCACCGGCAGGCCGTGAAGAAGAAGAGGAGGATTTTTCCTTTTGTGGAACGGTTTCAGACGTTTTCTCCATTGTACGAGTAGAAGAAAGAGGAACGTTTAGAGTTCTGGTGGTTCGAAACTAGCGGAGATGGCCTAATGTAACGACCCGGTCTGTCGTTACGTAAAACCTGCATTATAACTGTTGTTAGTGGCTTATTATATATTGGTTATTCTATTATTAATGTGTTAGAGTTGATAGTCTTGAAATCGAAATGGTTAAATGAGAATTCAGTCACTTAGTCCTTAAGAATAGCCTTAAAATGGGAAAAGTCAACTAAGAGTTGACTTATTGGTAAACGACCTCGGAATGCGGATTTTATGGCTCGGATAGCTTCGTTAGGTGATTTGGGACTTAGGAGTGTGTTCAGAATAATTTTGTGATGTCCGGTGTAGAATTAGGCTTGAATTGGTGAAAGTTAATTTTTGGCGATTCCGGACGGCAGTGGAAAATAGGCTATCGGGGTCGGAATGAAATTCCGACAGTTGGAACAAGTTCGTAATGTCATTTTGGACTCGTCTGCAAAATTTCAGGTCAATCGGAGTTGATTTGGATAGTTTCGACATCATTGGTGAATTTTAAAATTTTCAATAGTTCTTAGGCTTGAATCCGATGTGAATTTGGTGTTTTGAGAGTGCAACCAAGTTTGAATGATGTTATGGGATGTGTTGGTATATTTGGTTGGGGTCCCGAGGGGCTCGGGATTGATTTCGGATGGTTAACGGACTCGTTTTAGCCTTGAAAACACTGTTGGTTTTCTGGTGTTTATGCAGCATGAATTTGTTCACTGCGATCGTGAGGAATGGTCAGCGATCGCGTAGGGTAACTGGCTTAAGCAGTGCGATCGCGTGTGCTTGATCGCGATCGCGTAGGGTTAGCTGAGGAGTGGCAGATTTTTGTTCTTCGCGATCGCATGGAGGAGGTCGCGATCGCGTGAGTTGAGCGGGGTGAGAAGTGCGATCGCGTAATGGAGTTCGCGATCGCGTAGAGTAAATTGGGCGCGTGAGGGAGCGGATGATGGTGCATCGCGATCGCGTGGGCACGGTTGCGATCGCGGGAGGTTGTGTGAGGGTGAAGTGCGATCGCATGCTTAAAGATGCGATCGCAGAAGTCAAGACCATAACACTATGCGATCGCAGGGGAAGAGCTGCGATCGCGGTGAAGGAATCACTGGGCAGTATTTAAATATTTCATCCGCGACCTAAACCCCTTTTTACACCATTGTTGTACGGAAAAGAGCTCTTGGGGGCGATTTTGAAGAGGGAAATACTGGTTCTTCATTGAGGTAAGTGTTCTAATTATTAAAACTCGATTATGGGTGATTATAGACCCTAATCCCAACCTTTAATTCATGAAAAATAGTAGAAAAATAGGATTTTGGAGCATGGGATTATGAGACCTTCAAGGGTCTATTTGAGGGGTCAAACGGACTCCGATTTTGGTGTTCTGTATATGCACGGACTCGTGGGAAGATGAAGAACACTTTTCTGTAAAAATTTCTAAGTTTCGGGACGCGGGCCCGGGGGTCGGGTTTTGACCGAATTCGGATTTTTGAGTAAA
>MDKH01139246.1:0-28666 GCA_005239495.1 Nicotiana undulata | reverse complement strand
TTCAAAGACAATCTCATGTACTTATTTCAGACCTTTTGTTTGTAGTAATCTCTTAGATAGTCCATGAGTGTGTGACACCAGTTCTGGGATTTGGTATATGGGTTGTATTTCGAATCTGCTATGTTATATTTTGGGTTATTTGCTAAATTTCATATTGGGGGCCATCGATGCCCTAGTTAATTTGCTCGTTTCAGTCGTTAATGAGTTATATTTAGTTAAAACGTTGGCTTGTCTGGCGGGTTCACCGTTAGACGCAGTCATGGCCCGAAGGTGGGATTTCGGGTCGTGACAATGATGGAATCAAGAGAAACATCCAACACTTTTAACACACTTGCCACAACAATTGGCAACAATAAATTGAAACCAAACAGTCACGTAAACCTCAACAATCATAAAAGAGTTAAAATGCATTCCTTATCACTTCCTCAATATTATAAAAAATGGAACCAATACGAACATATATATATATATATATATAATTCGTAAAAACAATGCCAAACCACTCAACCGTTTTGTACCACAAGGAATCCAGCTAAAACAACCAATACTCTTTCCAAAATAACCACAACAATATCTAACAATAAAATAACAAGACCAAGTAGTCATAGAAACTATAATGGACATAGAAAAATTAAGACATCATGCTTAACAGAAAAATTGGGTGGTGCATAGATACTCCTCACCTCATCTATACACCACGCCCATACATTTCACATAGCTAACAAGTGGGATTCCTATTCCCTTAAGTTAAAGTTAGACCAAACACTTACCTCAATTTTGCAGGCCACTCACAACTCAATTATAGCTTTTTCATTAGAATCTTGCTCTAACTTGCTCGAATCTAATCATAATTAACTCAATATCATTAATTAAGACTAAAGGAACTAACTTTATTGAAAAAAAAATAATTTTTCCCAAGTTTTCTCAAAAAAAGTGAAAACCTGACCCCGGGCCCGCTTGGTCTAAACTCGGGGTGCGGACCAAATTACGTTTACCCATTCACCCACGAACCCAAATATACTATTAGTTTCGAAATTCGACCTCAATTCGAGGTAAAGATTCGATTTTTACAAAATTCCCTAAGTCTACCCAAACCCTTAATTTTTACCATGAAAATTCTTGATTTTTGATTTAAAAGTGATGAAAAAAACATTGGATAATTGAAAAAGTAAAGTTTAGAATTGATTACCTATGACTTGGGGATGATAATTGGTGAATAAAATCGTCCCTAGGGCTGTAAAATTCTAAAATAAAGTGAAGAAGAAGGTCTGCCCGTTTTTAATATATTTTTCTGCCAACTATTCTGCCTCGTTTCTCGTGCCAAACGATCCCGAAACTCGATTTTTATGTGTCAAATGGATTCCTTGTGAAATTCTTATCAAGTTAGGCTTTTTAATCACTCAATTTATCCTTATAATGAGGGAGATATGTAGGTTTTAATATTTGCAAATAGTGCAGATTTTTAATACGCCATCAATGACAATTTCGTAATTAACCTAAAAAATCTGGCAACCTTAGTAAAATGCCCATAAAATCCTCATACGATGTCAAAATTCGAGGGTTCTTTTTACTACGGGTGTGTAATTACAATACGGAGCTAATACTTCATTCAAAATAGAAATCGGAGCTTATTTGTTCAATATGATATCATTTATGCTTGAAGAAACGACGTCGAAGCATAAGAAAGAACGAGCGCAACACAACTCAAACCTAATTGAAACACCCCAGATCCCTCGGGACTCTAAACCAAACATGCACTTAAGTCTAAAAGCATCATACGAACTTGCTCGTGCGATAAAATGATGAAAATAACATGTAAAAATATGAATTAAACCTCAAAACTCATTATTTTCTTCAAGAACACTTATAGTTCATAACTTTTCAACTGGATGGCCGAATCACGTCAAAAAAACTTTGTTTTTAACCAAATTTCACAGGCAAGGCCTAAATATCATAACAAATCAGTACCGGGCTCCGGAACCAAAATACGGGCCTGATACCACTGATTTCAAACATTAATTCTTTTCTTTATTTCATAAATAGTTTAGCAAAACAAATTCTTTCAAAAATTGATTTCTAAAGCTTGGGACCTCGAAATTCATTTTCGGGTACACGCCCGAGTCCCATATTTTACTGCGGACCTCCCGGGATTGTCAGAACACAGATCCCGGTCCGTTTACTCAAAATATTGACCAATGTCAACTATAATCAAATTTTAACTCTTGAAATTACTATTTCTCATATTTTAACATAAAAACTTTCCGGTTTTCACGTCCGCACTGTGCACACAAATCGAGGTAAGTAAATTTATATTTTTATGGCTAATAAGCCTAGAACGGAGTCTCACATCATAAAATGACCCCTTGGGTCATCACAAGAAAACTCCGATTTAGCTAAAAAAACTTTTGATGCAACTATTTTAGGTACACTTTTAATTGGTCTTTATTAAGCTTTGATATTGGGTCATTCACTTGAAGTGAGTTTGAAATACTTCTGAGATATGTGAGATTTTAGTTTCTTGTTTATGATTTGGTTTTAAAATGTCCAATTTCATGTGGTGAGTATCATCACCCAATTGCATGAGGTGACGGGGGAAGGATAGAAAATATTGTACTCTGCTTTCACTCAGTTTTGTAGCAAAAACAAAATGGGGAATGATAATAAGAGTTGAGAGGAAGCCGAAGAAGAGTTTCTTTACTTGAAATGCTAGAAGAAAGTAGGAAGATAAATTGAGATTGGAATAGGAGTTAAGAGATGAAGAGTGGGTATGTGTGTGAAGGGATTTGGGACGGTTTAGTCTTTTTTTCATCTAACTTTATTGTTGGAATCTCATAAAGTAAACTAAGTGCTCTTAAACAATATTAATTATCTTATTTATCTTGTCTAAATGTCTTAAATTATGGTCATTTATATTTTCAATTTTATTCTCTTTTTTGGATCAATTTCTTCAACATATAAGCAATGAGTCGAGCACCTCCCTTGCAGAAAGATTAAAAAATAAATTATACAGTTCGAAGAAGTACGCATTTCTATATATTTTTCTGATTATCTAATTATGATTTATCTGCCACTTCACGCTATTTACTTGTAGTACCGGATCGCGTTGCTGAAGAGCTCATCAAAGTGCTTAAGGAGAAGGTGTTTCGTATGAGAGAAACACAAGAGAGGATTCTTCAAGAGGGCGTGGAGGCAGAGGTGCAACAATGCGTAGACCAAGAGGTCTCGCATTTGAATCATCGGAATGATGATCAATTTCGCTCTATGGAAGAGCGATGAATGCGCAGAATGAGCGAGATGGCATTATCATCTCACCCATCTGGTGTTCCTACTCCTTTTAACATGGACTCAACAAATGCATAAGTATTTGACATTGTTAGACTTTAGCTACTTGGATACTCTCTAAGTGATACTTTAACGTTGGCAGGCTTTCGATTGTTGGATGCTTTGTAATTTTTAATATATTTAGACTTTTGCTATTTGGAACTTATGTTTTTGCATGTTTTAACTTCATATGTTTTATTATACATTTCATATTATGTTTGTTATGGTTGGTTGTTGTTAGTTGTCTTTATGCTTTTAGCGAAGTTTTGCATAAGTATTATTAATTATTTGTTAGAGTAGAACGTCCAAAATTAAATTTGTGACAGATCTAGTTGGTCAAATACTTTCACTAGTGATGGAAACTAATGTGTCACAAATATAACGTATAATGTGTCCCAAATCTGTCACTAATATAACTGCCAAATGTGTAATTCGTGACCAAAATTTTATCATAATTTATGTGTGACAACATATTCTTTCACAATTATTGTGATTAGATAAATAAATTTGTCTCGAAAACTATTCTGTCACAATTTTTGTCACCGATATATCTGTCACAAATTAATCTATATTTTGTGATGGAATCAAGCTACATGCAGGCCTCTATATTGTGAAAGACGATTTTTGTCATAGCTTTGTCATAAAATTGTGTGACCGAAATTTGATCCATCAAAAAAAAATCACGACTAAAGGTTCTGGGACGCTCGCGTTTTTGTCACAATTCCATCACAAATACAAATTTGTGACGGAATTGTCATAGAAATGACCGTCACAATTTTGCAATTTTCTTGTAGTGGGCGTTAGATCCAAAGGAGTGAGGGGATTAAAACCATACACACATTGAAAATGAGTCATGACAATAGAAGAATAATAAGAACGATTATATGCAAACTCAATCAATGGTAAATGCTCCTCCCAAGAAGTAAGTTTCCTCTAACTTTTTACACTAGACACACCTTCATTCTCATTTCTACCTTGTAAAGATTGAAGCATTCCCCCTTTTTCGTCTCTTTTTCATTTTTGTCTTCTCTTGGAGCCTTACACTCATTACTCTTCTCCTTCTTTTGTTCACTCTTAACCTTTTGTCTCAACTCCCTCATTATCTTATAATATGTTTACCTTGAAAACGGTAATTGCAATTATATTTAAATTTGTGGTTCTAAAAATATGTGATTTATTTAAATACCAGTTGTTAGGAAATAGATGCTAAGTGTGACTTAAAAAAATGAGATAATAGCTAAGGGCGGTGGTGTTATGCAAACCAAACAGTCTTCAGACGAGGTTTCGAGCTTGCCGAAATTGGGCCTCGGGGTCGAGCTAATATGCTTGATTGGGGATGATTGATGAAGGGCTAACAGCTTAAGAGGCCTCGAGGATAGCCTCTTATGATCAATAATGAGCAATAAATGAAGAACAATCAATGAAACACAATGAATGTAAGCATTAAAACGATGGAACAATAGGAGAGTATGTTTTAGTTAGAGAGCAGAGAATGTTCTTGTTCTTGTATTGAATATCATGTGCCCAAAAAATGACAAGGGTCCCCTTTATATAGTAGGGTAAATCCCAACATAGTACATGTGTAATTATGACAAAGAATTGCAGCTAGTACAGCTATTTAATTTCAGCTCTAACCACGTGCCTTTTGGGGAATTTCCCGCTTTTTCATGATGGTCACCGATTTATATTGCCCCGAGGTCGAGGGCGGGGAATCCTTTATATGCTCCCTCGCTGTCGAAACTCAAACTCTGCTTCGAGCCCTCTGGAGACGGGCTACGAAATTCCATAATGATCATAAAATTGGACTCTCCAATTTTATCCGTATACATATAGTCCTCGCATTTATTAGAATGAAATTATAAGAAAAGGTCTTGAATTCTTGCCTCTTTGATATCCCCATCATGATGCCAGCCTCATCAAAACATCAAAGGACGTGACATAAAGGCAGCGGAGAGGTCGATGTCAGCAGGATTCTCGAGAAGCCCATGAACCGCTATTGGTTCGACCTTTACCCTTCTCAAACATGCCCAACAGCTTCTATAAATACTTCAATTGTTTTCCTTTCACACTTTTTACAACATCTTCAAATCATCAAAACTCAACTAATAGTTTTATGCTTTCATTTTCTTTCAATGCTTGCTTCTTCATCTTCCTTCTTTGAAACTTAGTTAAAATCACGGCCAAAACCTCTAAAACGGTACCTTAAAAGGAGGGAACAACTTCCTGGTCACGTCCGTCCAAGGGAAAATCAAGAACACCTCCTAACATTGAGCAATGCATTCCCGGTTCCTTTGACACTATCTCCAATTTTACAATCGAGAAACCCCTTTCTACACCAGGCCAATGCGAGCCCATGTCTCGGTATATAAGTGTGGTGACTGATGCAAAGAAAGTAAAGAGAGACTGTCTCTAAGGGGAGGCGGTGCAACTAGAAATCCCTACATCCGAGGAAAGCATATTCACGCATAAAGTTGGCTTCCTCAACGTATATACATACCCTTTCACTTTAGGCCCCGTAGATTCTTCTTCTCCACCGATAGATCCGGTGATTCTCGACTTCTGTCGTCAGTACCGAGTGACACTCGGTCAAATATTATCCCTATTTCTGGAGGATCGTATTTATGATTCGATACTTATCCAACATGGTCGAGGGAATGACTTTCACCCTCGACCACCTGGTTAGGTGGTATATCCCTCGTCTCTACCAAGGGGGTTTGATCAAGCTACACCGTCGATCTGCCAAGACATTCTTTGCCTGCATCGACGATGACAAAGACCGGGGATTGATGTGCCAGTTTGTCAGCGTCTGAACCTCGGGCATCATCCCTACTGATAGTATGTCATTCCCGAAGGAATGGAACATGAAGCTTAAGTACCCCTACATTGAGTATGTTTTATTACCTCTTCTTCTTCTTCTTAACTGACTTTTTTGTTTGATTTTCTTCTGATTACATAGCCACTGTGTGGTTCCCTGGTGCGGTCCAGGACCTGCCGAGGTGGATCAAACTCTTGGACTCTGTCTGTCCATAAGCAAGCGTGTTTGGCGCGACTTGGCCACGACGCGATGGCAGACCAAGAATCACGATAAGCCCTTATTGTTTTCATTCTCCAAAATTTTCATGAGCAATCTTTCATGGTGGACTGATTGATATCTTGGGCTTGTGCAGGCGTCGTGGAAGCTATCTTAATGAGACTGCCTCCCACTGGTGAAGTAGAGGCCACGAAACCCGACGAGGGTAAAAAGAGAAAGAAGGAGAGGTCGGCGGAGTCTCCAAAGTCGAAGAAACCCAAGACTCAAAAGCCTAAGACCGATGCCACGGTCTTGACTTCGACTGTTGTGGAAAGTCTTCATACTGAAGACGAAGATGATGATTGTCGCCCTTTGGTACAAAGGGTAAGACAAAGCGTTGATGCTTCAAAAGCTGTTGGGCAGAAGGCTGCTGAGTCGAAGGTGGCCGATGCGGACCCAACTTGCGCCGAAGAGAC
Source organism: Nicotiana undulata (assembly GCA_005239495.1). Classification (NCBI taxonomy): domain Eukaryota; kingdom Viridiplantae; phylum Streptophyta; class Magnoliopsida; order Solanales; family Solanaceae; genus Nicotiana; species Nicotiana undulata. The sequence continues at coordinate 21,859 of MDKH01139246.1, read as the reverse complement.
CCCCGTGGAGGGTTTGGGTACAGTCCCCAAGCCAGTCGTCATACAAGGTAGGACTAGTGCTGATGATTGCCCGGTTGGAGGAGCCGATTATGTGATTCTTTGAGGGCAAGGGGAAGACCCAAAAGAAATTGATGTCGTAGGAGGCTTCCAATCCGGCCCGTCGTTTCCTCCAAGGGAAATAAGGGATGCCCAGAACAAGGGTGTTGCCGATATGAGGTCCTTTCAGGAAGAGGATAATGCATTCAGAGACTACTTCATTGGTCTCGAGGAAGATGTCAATCTCGATGCCCCTGTCGCTCTCGAGGAGGCCGAGAAGCTTCAACAGTAGGTGATCTTCTTGTCATACTACTTGTGCCTCAAGTTTTTACTCTTATCTTTCTAACTTTCCTCTTTTGTGTTGTAGGTCAAGAAGTTGTATGACCAAGCTTTCTCCAAGCTACAAGATGAGCTGACTTGCCTTGAGGAGGAGCTCGAGAAGCTTACATCGGAGCTGAACGAGTTGAAGACTTTCTCTTCCCGAAGGGAAAAGGAGTTGAATGATCTTCGGGCAAGTCTGGAGGGAGTGCACCAGGAACGGACCGGTTTCGCCGAGCAGGTAGCATGGCATTCATGAGTTCGTCTTTTTATTTTCATAACATGGTGCTTACTATCTTGATTCGTCTTTGCAAATTGAGCAAAAGAATGCCCTGGTGGCGCAACTTTAGGAGGATATTGCAACCAAGGATGCCGAGATCCTCGAGCTGAAGCGGCGGAATGATGTCGTGGCCTTAGAGAGAGATATTCTTCGGGGAGAGCTAGCCTCGACTTAGAGTCTTCTTCGAGGTGCTCAAGAGGAGGTTGTTGCATTATCTGCGGCCAAGTCTGAGGCCAATGAATTTGTTGCTTTGTATAAAAAAGATGTTGCCACAGCTAATGATCGGGCCAGGGAGATATCTGAAAAGGCCGAGCTCAAACTGACTCAGGCCGTTGCTCATGCCCATTTTCAAGCTAGGAAGAAAGCCTTCAAGGAGATGAGTGCCAAAGGTATGGATCTCTCAGCCGAGATCGAGGAAGTCAGGGCCTTGGAGGAAGAATAAGCAACTCCAACTACTTCGGATGAGGGCTCTGGAAGTGACTCGGGCAGTAGCGAAGGCGAAGAGAAGACTTGCTTGCTGTCTTTTACTTTTTCTTTCTTTTATACATGGGCTCCTCGGGGAAGCTTTGTAAAATACTTTTGTAAATATATTTTTTGGAATGCAAAAGATCTCTTTGTTTTATATCTTCAACTTGCCCTGTAATGTTTATGCAAGAGTTAATCTTCTAATTTAAACCTAGTTCCTTTGAGCCTGGACTTAGAGTAGCAGGAGTCCTCGAGATTGGTCTGCTCTGGTCTCAGTTATATGTTTTCCCGGGGTCGAGTTGATATGGGGTCGATTTACCTCTCCGATTCTTTGACCTCCGCATGATAGCATCATTTTCATGATGCGTCCGTGAAATATCGAGTTGGCCCCGCTGTATTGGTATGAAATAGGTTTCACACATATAATACCTCTGATGACAAAGTAATCTACGTGGAACAATGGAAACATGACAGATGGGCAATAATTTAGAAACAGGTACGAGACAAAGAGGTACGGAATAATACACACAAGATACAATTAGAAGCGGGAGCTCAAGTCTAATTGAGGAGTTGAAGAGACACAATCATAATGAACCAGGGTAGAATAAATGGCAGATTCAAAGATCTTCAATCAATGAGCCAAACGTTATAGAATCTTCACGCAACAGTTACAATTACCTATTGTAACGTTACATTAAGGGTGTTATTAATCATTAATGCTCAATCATTAAGTAAAGTAGACGTTATATTAAGAAATTCCCTATAAGACGGAGTAAAATTTCACTTGCATGGACACACTCGAACCACTATTTAAATATATTTACTTTTATGCGATCTTATTGCTTTCTTATTTACGAGTCTAATTTCTATTCTCATTTAATTTCCTTGATTATCATAAGCTCGAGAACTTCTTAGAATAGCTTTGACTAGAAATCCAATTCTTTGGTTAAGCAAATTGGTTCCATTACCGGGAATCTGATCATCCTTCCCGCTTTTCAAAACTATCCTTACTGAATCATGTCAAACACCAACAACAAAAATCAACATGTAATTGGAACTCCAGTTTCATCGCCTCAGGGAAACCCACGAGGTTCAAGAGACAATTCTCCGGATAGATCTTCAACTCACAAAAATGATCAGATTGGAAACAAACAAACAGTAGAGCAAGATGTTGTGAAGCAGTTAATTGCTGAATATGTGAATAATGCTCTTCAAGCTTTCGTAAAGGGGCTACCAACTGTACCATCTATGCCTCTTCTAAACAACACTGCAACTGTAGAAAATCCACAGTCTGGATTAGCTAATTTTGGAAATAGGGACACTCCAAACGAATCCCTTTAAGGAAGACCAGGTATGTCTAATAATTCAGATTTACAGTCTTTAATGCTAACCTTGCAGAAATAGGTGAAGGAACAAAATAATCGAATCGAACAAATTCCTGGCGTACCACCTGTCATCAAGGGGATTGATATTTACAATGTTACACCCCATGTTTTCGTACGTGAGAGTACATCGTAAGTCAATTGATGTACACTCAGAATTAAGATTATATTTTGCAGCATATATAGTAAGTTAATAATGTTACCTTGGAGGTTACAAATATTTAAGATCTTGAATAACGAGTACCAATAGGATTGGAAAGTTTAGAAGCTAAACCAATTGAAGAAAATAAGTTTTGTCAAAAGTTGACGAGTTTGGAATGTTACAACATGTACTTTAGGGTGAGACTATGGTTGATTACATGATAAGGAGGCTATTCTATGAGTTATGTTTTTCATATGATATTCATGTGCTACGTTTTGAAGTAAAACAAGTTGTGGAACAAAAGTTGGCAAAGGTCTTCACAAGTTACATTCATAATGTGCTGAAAATTAGGTCAAATGTAACTTATATTTTCTTCCAATATACTTGGATTTATTCGATTATATACCAACCAAATTTAAGATCTATGAGTCTAGTTTCCAACGCATTAAACCGTTCGTCTATACGACATCAGAGGAGGGATATATTCGTGTTTTAGCGAGTCTGCGCCAAGCAGCTCTCTATGGGACCCACATAGGCGGTTTGAGACATATGGATATATATAAGATGCCTCAACCCCGTTTTTAGTCATTAATTTTCAGTATATTCATACCTTAGAACCCTAAAAACACTCTCTCAAGTTTCGCTCATGATCCAAGACCCAAACAAAGGGCAAACAACACACATCAAGTGTCGGGAATCTCGTCGCGCTAGTAAGTTTCTTGTTCTTCTTGTTGTTGCTGATTTTTGGGTGGTTCCGGCTCGTGTGGGATGTTGTTTTAAGTGTTTTATGTTCCGTAAAATACACTCCTATGGTTTCGTATCAACCCTAGGTTATTTCAAGTCTTGCAAATGGATTGCACCATATTTCAACATAAAAAGTTAGTTCTAGTGAAGAATAACACCTCTTTGAGGTTGTGTTGTCATTGAGGATAGTTGTGGGCTGTGTTTTTTCTGAAATTTAAAGTTTTTTCTACTGGTTAAGATTATTATAACGGCCTACTAATTGTGCTTAAGCATGATTGTATGTTGGTTAAGTTGTTAGGATAATAAACTACAAGATAATACTTGGATTAGCTTAAGTCACTTCTATGGTGTTGCATTGCAATTGAGGGTTGTTGTAAGATAAATATAACTTGGATTTAAGCTTGAAGCTACTATAGGAGGTGTGTATATTATGTTCTTGCAGGTGCTTAAGGTTGTATAGATGTATTTTAAGTTAAATGGTTGTACTAGACATTAACTGGTGAATAAAGTTTCCAATTGAAGAAAGACGGAGTTGTGGATTGTTTCATTTGATATAAATATACTATATAAGGATGAAATCATTGATGAATTAGTTCATTATCATATTAATGAAGTTGTTAAGTTAATTTAAGAAGTCTATAAGGTGTGATATGGGTTATACGGATTCCAATCGAGCTTGCCGCTCAAAATGATTGTTGAACTAATCGGAGAGCTTATTGTGAATTATATTGTTGTTGTTTGGTGACCTTTGGTAGCATATAGGATGTAGTTTAAACAGGGGAGGTGATGTCCGTTTTCTTGTAGAATATTGGTTTTGAAATATGAGAGTTACAATGCTTATATGATGATGATGAAGTCGGGTTCTCGTTGTAGACGTAACAAAGATCATATTGAGCTTGGTTCACGATTGGATAGAAGATTGCAAAGGTATGTTAAGGCTATCCTCTTATTTCTTTTGGGAATGATCCAAATAATACAAATGAACAAGCTTCAAAAGATACTCTACTCTTAGAAGCTAGCAGTACTTACAGTTTTTCCCTTCTTATGGAACAATTGATGTTGAGGTTGCTACTTTTATTCTTATGTTATCAATGTTGTTGGTACTTCATGATCCTTATAAGATTCTCGATGAAGAGTTAGCCCTAATAATGTGTACGGAGAATATCGACCTTACGTTACTCCGAAATGTTCAGAACATGATTCCAATGAGTCCTACATGCATTATATATATGTATCTATTTTACTCTATCGAGACGTGCTATAGTCAGCCGGGTATGGCACCTATTGTGCAACCACTAATCAATTGGGTTTACCGAGTCCTCTTTGAGGCCGGGTGTGATATGATGATAATGATTCCCATAGAGGCGAATGTTCTTTGATGATGATGATGATGATGTCGACAGAGGCAGATGTTTTAAAAGATTATGTGTATATATGTATCATGCATTTCATGTTACTGTTTCTTAGAAGCACCAAGATGCTACAGTTTGTATCTCCTAGACCTCTCTTTAGATTACTGTTCTTAGTTATGCTTTTCTGCCTTACATACTCAGTACTTTATTCGTACTGACGTCCCTTTGCCTGGGGACGCTGCATTTCATGCCCGTAGGTTCTGATAGACAGGTTGACAGTCCTCCTAGTAGGCTATCAGCTCAGCGGAAGGTGTTGATGCACTCAACTCGCTCCAGAGTTTCCTATTTGGTCAGTATAACTGGGACATGCATTGACTAGTATGGCGGTTCCCTATCCTGACTTTTTTTTTATGTTTATGTACTCTTAGAGGCTTTGTAGACAGGGTTTCAGTTTGTATAGTATGTCAGAGGCCTTGACGGCCGATATGTATTCATGTTTTTAAGAAAAATGATTCATTAATACAATGTTTTTTTCCACTTGCAATTGTACTTTACGATTTGTGGCCATGTTGGCCCATGATATTTAAAAAAAGGAATGAACGAGTTACATAGTGGTTGGCTCGGGCCAGTTTGGCACCGGGTGCTAGCCATGCCTCCCAAGGTTGGGGCGTGACAAACTTGGTATCAGAGCAGTTCTGTCCTGAAGATGTCTACAAGCCGTGTCTAGTAGAGTCTTGTTTAGGGGTGTGTTGTGCACCACACTTATAAGCAAGATGCTACAGGGCATTTAGGATTGTTACTCTTTCTTCTTACTCTAGATCGTGTGGTAGAGCTCAGTCGTAAGAACTCAATTTTCCTCAATTCTATCTTATTTATAATACTACGATGCATACATCTAGAAAGACGGTTGGTAAGAAGTTGAATATTGCTGTTGAAGAGTTGAGTCAGAGGAACTCGATTTTGCGTCATGCCTATGATGAGTAAATGTAAGGTCTTCAGCAGATCATGTATGTACTAAGATGGGTAAGTTTGTTGAAAGGAGATCTAAGGAAAGAATATCTATCCACCCATATGGAAAAAATAAAATAAGAGAATCGAAAGGTAGATACAAGTTTCAGCAAGTAAAAGAAGAAAGATGAAGAGGGTTACGAGGTACCTAGTTAATAAAGATTATCAGTATTTATAATTCAAGCAGAGAAATACAAGAATATTTAATTACGTACAATAGTAACAGAGATATCTACAATTGTCAATACCAATCTCAATTATGCCCTATGGGAGCTAACTGACATAATTTAAGAGAAGTATAGGATATCAGGATCCAGCTGGGGTTAGAGTAGCCAAAATGGTGGATGATTATTATCATTAGCTAACATTTCCAAAGGATAGTGCAAATATGGTAATAGATCTCCCTGTGAGAGACCCATATGGTGAACTCTAGAATAGTATAGTCAGATATGAATACTAGAATATTTAGAAATTTCAGAAGATTGAAAGTGGGATCTTAGAAGGAATAAATAATTACTTTAGTATGACTCCAACCCCTAGTAACAAAAAAAAGGAGAGAATGCTAGGCGTCCCAAAGAACTGATGAGATGAAGTAGGGGGAGCTAAAAGTTAAGGAACGTTTGTTTGGAGTTTTTAGAATAAAGTGATAGACATAAATGTTAGCATGGAAATGAGAAGAGTTTTAAGAAAGCATTATGAGTTAGATGTGATACGTGGATGACAACGGTAGATAAAAAAAAATGACAGTATTACCGAATCTATAGTTAAGGGAAGAAAAAAAAAAGAGGTAACAGGCCTCGAGGCAACAAAAGAGCATAGGTCATAAAGTCACATCCTCATTTAGAGAAATAATTGTGTGACTCTAACATGATAACCAGAAGTAAAAGCTAGACCCCCCAGTAATAGAAATTAGTATGGGATAGTAAACAAAAAAAATCGAATATGAATTAGGGATCAAAGGAATTAGTAATAGCCGGCATCGTTTCAAAGATAGTGTTTGGACAGTAATATAATGAACAATTGAAGAATAACCTTTAAAGGTCATTCACGAAGAGCTTAGGGGACCAAATGTGTCAGTTACACCAGGTGTCACCCTTGTGCGTAAGAAATTCAATTATCTCTGGTGTAGAAGGGTTATCAAAAAGCGAGTAATATGTGAGTGAAGATGTGAAAAAAAAATGCCAAAGAGGAAGAGGTAACTATCGAATGGTAAGGGAAAAATACGGTAAAAAAAGGTGAAAGGAATGAGATTGCATTTATTCATATCCTACATACATAATATGACTCCAGAACTTTATGCAAGCATGACGCGGGGGAGAATCAATAAGTGTTTCACATTCGATGATACTGATAAATAAGTGTGAATGAACGCTTGATACATAAGGATCCTGTACGAGAGATAAGTTAAGACAAAGGACATAACCCAAGAGGCGTTACATAAAATACAGATATGAGAGTGGACCAATGGGTAGTTTGTAGTTGATTCAGGAGAAGCCTAGTTATGGCTAGATAAGAGGATATAGAAAAATTAGTAGATCATGCAAGATAAACGTAGTGAAACCCATCATAGGGAATTCAGTCTCTTAGATATGAAATCGTAATCCTCGAGAAATATTCAGACAGGAGGTTGGGTAGTAGAAAGTACAATGGAACTGTTACGGAAATAAAAGAGAGTGCCACAATGGAGACAACTAAAATTTCAATTCAGAAGAAACCCTACGAGCACAAGGGCATGGAGGTAAGTAATTAAGGATAACGATAGGTGAGTAAAAACATCAGAAATACCGTGGGATCTACAATGTAATAATGTCTCAGCTTTACAAGAGTCAGAAGTTCTTTCCTAAGCACTGCAATGAAAGACTAGCTGAAAAAAATAAGGAGGCAAGCTTCAGCATAAGCATAGTGACCTAAAGAAGAAATGGTCTTGTAAAAGCAGTCTCACTATAATGTTGTATGCACTCCACCGGAAAGTGGCACCTATCGTGGCTAATGAACGGGAAAAAAAAACCAAAATTTGATATTTGAGATCATATGAGTTACAGGGAACTCCCGTATTTGTGGGCACTAAGATAAGCCAAGTATCCATGCAGGAAGTGGCAGAACGACTAGGAAAGGAAATTTCTTACATTTAAAGACAACTGAGTAGGCATGTAAGGAAATCTATAGTGCTAGCATATTAAAAGGAAGGTTGCGAGTAGTATAAATAGATGTGCGTAGGTCACAAGCTAAAGTATAGTAGAGAAACAAGGTTTTAGCTAGATAGGTGTAAGGATAAGAAAATGTGAGTGAGAAGGTGACAAGAATAGGTGATTCCTCGAGATTAAACCCATCACAACAAGACAGCTGATGGTGTCCATAAAGTTATAAAAAGCTCAGTATAGCATAAGTGAACTCAAAGGAGTTTAAAACTAGGAGCATTTAGAAGAGATAAAATGCTACCCTGGTCGTAAAGTAAGTGTGTAATTGTGATAAATTATAAGAGGATGACGTTTAGGCCTTTGATTGAGTAATGATTTTGAGAACAAGGATTTCATGAACTGCATGGGATTATAATACCCCCATAGGACGAATCACATTGGGATGCTATGAAATACAGTTATTGGAGTATAGTATCGTCCCTAGGTGGATCAGGATAATCACTTCAGATATTCCCCGATGAGACGTGAGCCCTAGTAATGATATATTACATAAGAGGTTTCAAGTTATCAATGGTAGGTTATAGATCAACATTAAGGTGAATCAACAATAGATGGATGAAAGTTACAAAGTATGAGATGAGATTAGGTTGTCATTATTAAGATGAATAGTAATAAGGAAGCATTAAATAGCTTAGATTTATACATATAGGATAAGTAGTGAGAGAGTAACTTGGAGTTGGGTGGCAGGCCTCGATAATAATAAATCGAAGTAAGAGTTATAGTACAGTATGACCTAACTAGTTATGATAAAGCCATAATCATAGATAACTGAGGCCATGAAACAAGATATAACAGTAGTCGTAAGTTCAACAAAGTACCAAGCAAAAAAAACTTTAGTACACCTATAGATGCCCAGAGGGACATCTTGTCCTAATACTAAATATGTTCACAAAGTAAAGACTAGAGATTGGGTAACAGCTAATGGAAAAAGGAGATAAGAGTCTCATTGGTGCACATTCAAGTATAGAATCTTAGAGGCTGCATGAAAGAAGGTAGAAAGAGTTACGAGATTGGAAGGAATTCAACCACATGCTGTGGTGTAAGAAAGAGGCCTAAAGGGGGGAATGCCCTAACCTTTGGATTTATTCACCGAACAACTCCCTAGATGGAAAAGACAATATCAATGTATTCGTAAGACTTATTGCTTAAGATACGATAAGTGCATCAGCCAACATTCGAGGACGAATGTTCCAAAGGGGGGAATGATGATACACCCCATGTTTTCCTACGTGAGAGTACATCGTAAGTCAATTGATGTAAGCTCAGAAATAAGATTATATTTGGAAGCATATATAGTAATTTAATAATGTTACCTTGGAGGTTACAAATATTTAAGATCTTGAATAACGAGTACTAATAGGATTGGAAACCTTAGAAGCTAAACCACTTGAAGAAAATAAGTTTCGTAGAAAGTCGACGAGTTTGGAATGTTACAACATGTACTTTAGGGTGAGACTATGGTTCATTACATGATAAGGAGGTTGTTATATGAGTTATGTTTGTCATATAATATTCGTGTGCTACGTTATGAAGTAAAACAAGTTGTGGAACAAAAGTTGGCAAAGGTCTTCACAAGTTACATTCATAATGTGCTGAAAATTAGGTCAAATGTAACGTATATTTTCTTCCAATATACTTTGAGTTATTGGATGATATACCAACCAAATTTAATATCTATGAGTCTAGTTTCCAACGCATTAAACCGTTCTTCTATATGACATCGGAGTAGAGATATATTCGCGTTTTAGCGAGACTGTGCCAAGCAGCTCTCTATGGGACCCACATAGGCGGTTTGAGACATATGGATATATATATGTATAAGATGCCTCAACCCAGTTTTTAGTCATTCATTTTCAGTATATTAATACCTTAGAACCCTTAAAACACTCTCTCAAGTTTCTCGCATGATCCAAGACCCAAACAAAGGGCAAACAACACACATCAAGTGTCGGGAATCTCGTCGCGCTAGTAAGTTTCTTGTTCTTCTTGTTGTTGCTGATTTTTGGGTGGTTCCAGCTCGTGTGGGATGTTGTTTTAAGTGGTTTATGTTCTTTAAAATACCCTCCTATGGTTTCATATCAACCCTAGGTTATTTCAAGTCTTGCAAATGGATTGCACCATATTTCAACATCAACAGTTAGTTCTAGTTAAGAATAACACCTCTTTGAGGTTGTGTTGTCATTGAGGATAGCTGTGGGCTGTTTTTTTCTGAAGTTTAAAGTTTTTGCTACTGTTTAAGATGATTATAACAGCCTACTAATGGTGCTTAAGCTTGATTGTATGTTGGTTAAGTTGTTAGGATAATAAACTACAAGATAATACTTGGATTAGCTTAAGTCACTTCTATGGTGTTGTATTGCAATTGAGGGTTGTTGTAAGCTAAATATAACTTGGATTTAAACTTGAAGATACTGTAGGAGGTGTGTATATTATGTTCTTGTAGGTGCTTAAGGTTTTACTGATGTATTTTAAGTTAAATGGTTGTACTAGACATGAACTAGTGAATAAAGTTGCCAATTGAAGAAAGCTGGAGTTGTGGATTGTTTCATTTGATATAAATATATGATATAAGGATCAAATCATTGATGGATTACTTCATTATCATATTAATTATGTTGTTAATTTTATGTAATAAGTCTATAAGGTGTGATATGGGTTATACGGATTCCAATCGAGCTTGCCGCTCAAAATGATTGTTGAACTAATCGGAGAGCTTATTGTGAATTATATTGATGTTGTTTGGGCTGTTTGGTGACCTTTGGTAGCATATGGGATGTATTTAAAACATGGGAGGTGATGTCCGTTTTGTTGTAGAATATTGGTTTTGAAATATGAGAGTTACAATGCTTATATATTGATGATGAAGTCGGGTTCTCGTTGTAGACGTAACAAGATCATATTGAGCTTAGTTCACGATTGGATAGAAGATTGCAAAGGTATGTTAAGGCTATCCTCTTATTTCTTTTGGGAATGATCCAAATAATACAAATGAACGAGCTTCCAAAGATACTCTACTCTTAGAAGCTGGCAGTACTTACAGTGTTTCCCTTTTTATGGAACAATTGATGTTGAGGTTGCTACTCTTATTCTTATGTTATCAATGTTGTTTGTACTTCATGATCCTTATAAGATTCTCGATGAAGAGTTAGCCCTAATATTATGTACGGAGAATATCGACCTTACGTCACTCCAAAATATTCAGAACATGATTCCAATGAGTCCTACATGCATTATATATATGTATCTATTTTACTCTACCGAGCCGCGCTATAGTCGGCCGGGTATGGCACCTATTGTGCAACCACTGATCAGTTGGGTTTACCGAGTCCTCTTTGAGGCCGGGTATGATATGATGATGATGATGCCCACAGAGGCGAATGTTCTATGATTGTGATGATGCCCAAAGAGGCAGATGTTTTAAAAGATTACGTGTATATATGTATCATGCATTTCATGTTACTGTTTCTTAGAAGCACCCAGATGATACAAGTTGTATCTCCTAGACCTCTCTTTACATTACTAATCTTAGTTATGTTTTTCTGCCTTACATACTCAGTACTTTATTCGTACTGACGTCCCTTTGCCTGGGGATGCTGTGTTTCATGCCCGCAGGTTCCGATAGTCAGGTTGACAGTCCTGCTAGTAGGCTATCCGCTCAGCGGAAGGTGTTGTTGCACTCCACTCGCTCCGGAGTTGCCTATTTGGTCAGTATAACTGGGACATGCATTGACTAGTATGGCGGGGCCCTATCCCGACCTTTTTTTTTATGTTTATGTACTCTTAGAGGCTTTGTAGACAGGGTTTCAGTTTGTATAGTATGTGAGAGGCCTGACGGCCCATATGCATTCATGTTTTAAAAAAATGATTCATTAATACAATGTTTTTTCCACTTGCAATTGTACTTTACGAGTTGTGGCCATGTTGGCCCATGATAGTTAAAAAAAGGAATGAACGAGTTACATAGTGGTTTTCTCGGCCAGTTTGGCACTGGTGCTAGCCATGCCTCCCAAGGTTGGGGCGTGATGGACAAATACTCTCAACAACCATGGAAGCCAAGTGCAGCACCTTTGCCGATTCCCAAAAAAATTAAGATGCCCGATATACAAAAATATGATGGGACAACTGATCTGTTACTGCGTTTACCACAGGAGTAAAAGGAAACGACTTAACTAAGTAGGAAATCGAGCATGTGCTGGTCAAAAAGTTTGGAGAAACACTTACCAAAGGAGCGCTAACGTGGTATTCTCTCTTACCCGAAAATTCTATTGATTCATTTGTTGAGCTTGCAAATTCGTTTATAAAAGCACATTCTGGTGCACTAAAAGTGGGGAAAAGAATGGAAGATATATTTAAAGTAAAAGAGGGAGATGCGGAGTTGCTTCGTGAATTTGTAGACAGGTTCCAACGGGAAAGGATGTTGTTACCAAGAGTGCCTGACAATTGGGCAGCTATGGCATTTGTAAGCAACTTGAACGAAAAAAGCTCTGAAGCCACGTGGAGACTCAAATAAAGTTAACGTGAATTTCTAGCTACAAAATGGAATGATGTTTATAACAGTTACAGTACTAAATTATGAATTGAAGAGGATACCATGACTCAGTCAATAAAGAAGACAGGGCAAGTTCTAGGCGCTCAAAATAAGAGAAAATAACTGGTAAGAACTGGTACGTACCCTATATGTGACCTTTGGGACGAGAAGCTCATTCCAAATATGAAAAAACTCGGTCTGATCATAGACCGATGAACAGAGATTCATGTTCATCATCATCAAGGTCCAGAAAGGATCAAGATGAACGAAACAAAGGTAATAACGTATGTATAATTATTAGAGACTATAACTTCAATGTAAGTACTTCCGAGTTAACTACAATATAAAGAAATAGGGTGATAAAGTTCGATGGCCCAAAGAAATGAGATCAAATCCAAATAGAAGGAACCCAGACTTATGATGTGAATTTCACAACGCCCACGAGCACAGAACATCAGACTGCAGGTTACTACAAGGTGAGGTAGAACACTTTTTAAAACAAGTCTATCTAACATAATTATTTACTGAAAAAGGTAAACATGCATATATGAAGAACATGCAGGAGCCCCCAAAACCACCATCTCTGAAGCGAACAATAAATGTGATAAAGGGAGGAGAGGAGGTTAACGGTGTGATCTATATCGCAGCAAATAAAGACAACGAAGTTCACAATAACCCACGGGAAATGGACTCGTGAGACCTTGGAGACTGATAGCATAACATTTGACGATGCAGATGCAGATGGTTTATTAATCAAACACAATGACGCACTGGTAATATCTTTACTTATACATGATACTAACGTGAGAAGAGTATTGATTGATCCAGGTAGTTCAGTTAAAATCATTCTACTATGAGTGGTGGACGAAATGCTTATAGGAGACAAAATAATTCCAAAAGCACGTTCCTCCTTTGGATTCGATAATTCCACGGTCACAACAAAAGGAGAAATTGCATTGAGTACATATGCAGAAGGCGTTGTAAAAGAAACAAAGTTTCAAGTTATTGATACAGACATGGCCTACAATGTAATTATTGGAAGACTATTGATTCATGACATTGACGTGTTACCATCTACTCTACATCAAGTAATCAAATTCCCTTATAAATGGGGTATTCAGCAGATCTGAGGTGATCAACAAACTTCCAGGAACATCAATTCAGTGATACATACGAATAAAAAATAAGCGGTGGAAGAGTTGAAACATGTGGGAGCAATTCAAACAGATACGGGAGCAGATTTTAAAGGCACAGTGAATCAAATAACCACGGATGTAGCATCAAAACACACGGACATGGATTCCAGGCCTGATGTTATTCAAGAACCATAAGAGAATGAAAACATAAAGACGACTAGTGAAGAGCTCGAAGCTGTTCCACTGTTTGAACACAAGGCTGAGAAAAAAATCCACATGGGAGCAAGGCTAAGCCCGACCCGAAGAGGTAAATTAATTGAATCTTTAAAAGCTAATGCATATTATTTCACCTTGTGCCATTCAGATATGACAAGTACACCCCGAGAGGTGATGACTCACAAACTAAATAAAGACCCATCATTCATACCTATCAAGCAAAAGAAAAGGAAGCAAGGATCGTTCAAGAATCAAGTGATCGATGAAGAGGTAAAGAAACTCAGATCGGTTCAATACACGAGGTAAAATACCCTAATTGGTTAGCTAATACCGTAGTGGTACCTAAAAAGAATGGTAAATGGATAGTATGCGTAGATTATACTGATTTAAATAAAGCATGCCCAAAAGACTCATTTCAATTACCGCACATAGATAAAATGATTGATGCCACTGCAGATCATGAATTATTAAGCTTTCTAGATGCATATTCTGGTTATAATCAGATAAAAATGGACCCCTCAGACGAGGAAAAAAACTTTCTTTATGACGAACAGGGGGACTTACTATTACAAAGTCATGCCTTTTAGCTTGAAAATGCTAGAGCCACATATCAAAGTCTAGTGACCAAGATGTTCCAGGAACATCTAGGGAAAACAGTGGGGTGTACATATGACATGTTGGTAAAGTCCACACATGCTGAAGATCACTTCTAACATCTTTCAACTACGTTCGACATCCTCCGCAGGTATAATATGAAACTAAATCCAGAGAAGTGCACCTTTGGCGTCGAATCAGGTAAGTTTTTGGGTTTTCTCGTATCAAATAGAGGCATTGAAGTAAATCATGCTCAAATTAAAGCTATTGAAGAAATACCTGATATACTCACGAGCAAAAAAGAAGTTCAAAGGCTGACAGGTAGGATCGCAGCTTTAGGAAGATTCATATCCAGATCTTCAAAGAAGAGTTTCAAATTCTTCTCAATATTAAAGATGCAGAATCAGTTCGAATGGACTGAAGAATACCAGCCGGCCCTCAAAAATTTGAAGGCCTATCTATCAAATCCCCCACTACTGTCAAAACCAAAGGAGAGGGAAAGGCTCTACATTTACCTTGTTGTTGTAGAAATAGATGTGAGTGCAGTCCTGGTAAGGGAGGACAAAGGTAAACAATCTCCTATCTACTATGTAAGTAAGTCCTTACTAGACGCTAAAACTAGATACCCTCATCTAGAAAAATTAGCCTTGGCTCTAATCATGGTAGCTAGAAAGTTAAGATCGTACTTTCAGTGTCATCAAATTACTGTTGTAATTTCATATCCTTTGAGAAATATTCTGCATAAACAAGAACTGTCAGGTAGACTGGATAAATGGGCAATAGAACTAAGCGAATATGACATCGTTTATCAACCTAGGACTGCAATAAAGTCATAGGTTTTAGCCAATTTTGTCATAGATTTTAGTACCAGTATAATTCCTGAAGTAGAGAAAGAGTTACAAATCTTTACCGGAGCTAATCCAGGAACATGGATTCTATTCACTGACGGTTCTTCTAATGTTATAGGAGTCGGTCTGGGAATTGTTTTAATACCACCTAAGGGTGAAAGATAAGGCAAGCTATTAAAGGTTATATTATCACTAACAATGAAGCAGGGTACAATGTTGTCATTGCAGGGCTAGAATAAGCACGAGAACTCTCAATAGAGCAGATTGTGATCAAAAGCGACTCTCAGCTGGTGGTAAACCAGATGCATTGGACTTACACCGCTAGAGAGACTCGAGTGCAGCAATATTTAGAAAAGGCACGGGAACTAGTGAGGCAATCCCAATCATGGAAAATCATGCAAGTACCCAAAGAGGAAAATGCAGAAGCGGATGCATTAGCTAACCTCGCATCAGTTACAAATGTAACGAATAAAGAACATGCTATTGTGATACATTTATTCCATTCAACAATTGACCAGGATCATAATGAGGTAACATTTAATAACATAACCTGGGATTGGAAAAATGAATTTGTAATTTTTTTAGAATGGTACCATGTCTGAAGATAAGAAAGAAGCTCAAGCACTTCGACGGAAAGCTGCACAGTACTGCCTAGTTCGTGAAACTTTATATCATAAAATGTTCGGTGGTCCCTAGCAAGGTGCCTCAAACCTAATCAAACTGAATACATGATGAAAGAAGTACACGAAGGACGTTGTGGAAACCACACAGGTGGAAGATCTCTAGTAAAAAATCTAATCAAAGTAGGGTATTATTGGCCTAAGATGGAGGAAGACGCCGAAAATTTCGTAGCTAAATGAGATTGTCAGCAGTATGCTAACAACATGCATTGACCCGTAGAGTTACTACATCCGATTTTATCACCTTGGCCATTTATGAAGTGGGGAATTGATATAGTAGGACCTCTACCCCAAGCCAAAGGAAAGGTACGGTTTTTACTTGTCTTAACATATTATTTCTCAAAATGGGTGGAGGCACAAGCCTTTAAACAGGTACGAGAAAAAGAAGTAAAGAGCTTTATCCGAAATAACATCCTATGCCGCTTTGGTGTCCCGAAGGAAATTGTATGTGACGATGTCCCACAATTCATAGGCTCACAAATCACGAAATTCATCCAAAGCTAGCAAATCAAGGGTATCACTTCCTCATCCTATCACCCCATAGCTAATGGGCAAGCTGAGTCAACAAATAAGATCATCATCAATAACTTGAAGAAACGATTCGAAAAATCAAAAGGAAATTGGCATGGCGAGCTACCAGGAGTATTGCGGGCTTATAGAACTACAACAAAGAGAGCCACGGGATAAACCCCATTCGCACTTATCTACGGTTCAGAGGCTCTAATACCAGTGGAAATTGGCGAACCAAGCACGATATTCACAACAAAAATGAAAGAAACAAACAACGACGAGTTGAGAACATATTTTGATTTACTTGAACAAAGGAGAGAAGCCGCTTTAATATGCATGGCAGCTCAAAAGAAAATTATAGAGCGGTATTACAATGGAAAAGCTCACCTCAGATATTTTAAAATTGGGAACTTTTTTCTTAAAAAAGTCTTTCAATAAACAAAGCAGGCTGGAGTAGGAAAACTAAATCCAATTTGGGAAGGACCCTACAAAGTGCGCGGTATTGATGGGAAAGGCGCTTGTGAGCTAGAAGCTATGGACGACAGGATTTTACCAACAAGTTAAAATGTTTTCCATTTGAAGAAGTATTACTTCTAAGCAAGAGGAGTACTCACGGTCAGGTATAATTACGTACAATTTTATTTAGTACAGTTAAATTTATACTAACCATCTTAGATGATAGGCAAAAAGCTAACCCATAACCAAATGATGATATTAGACCTGAATAGACACGAGGAAGTAACTGAATTAGCGGTCTAAGGTTACAACCTTCTGATGGACATTTCCAAGGGGTTAAGTAGTCATTGTGTAAAACTATATACCTTTGAGTCCCGTATGTTTTTCCTTTTCAGGAAAAGGACCAAAAGAAAGGAATAGTCAAGTGCTCTAGATTTCATTCTTCAAAGCTCAAACACTTGGGGGATTATACAGTATGGAAGGCAAATAAGACTATCAAAAGAGTCAGAGCTCAAGCCTAAAGATCCATTTTTTCCAACAAATCAAAAGTTACAAGCGAAATCAAAGAGCCGAAGACAAAAACACAAAGCCTGATTCAGAAACCTACAAAGAACATACTCGTGAATGTAAAAGAGTATTTAGGTCAAAGGCAGAATTTAGTTACGGGTAGAATATCATACCCCCCGTGTTTATTCAAAATCTGTTGTAAAAGAAAACAGATACGAAAGAGTCATAGACGATACTTGAACACATGAAAAATGTTACGAAATTTCGAATAATATAAAGACTTTCTTCAAAAAATTACTCAAAAATCATGTGAATTCCTATCTCTCTTTTGTATGTTTACACCATGATGAAGTTGAGACGTCTTCTTCATTAAGTGTCATTAATAAAAGGGCCCTCTTTTATAAATCGTGTTTATTTCGAAAAGACACGAAATGGTGAAGCATTTTTCATGCAAATAACCAAGGGTAAAAAAGAAATCCGAACATAATAGTATGCAAACATTTAAGAGTGAAACAAAAACTCAAAAAAAAAAAAAAACAATTCATGCTAAG
Organism: Nicotiana undulata; assembly: GCA_005239495.1. Taxonomy (NCBI): domain Eukaryota; kingdom Viridiplantae; phylum Streptophyta; class Magnoliopsida; order Solanales; family Solanaceae; genus Nicotiana; species Nicotiana undulata. Next base: position 3,908 of record MDKH01139246.1, on the reverse strand, counting down.
AAATTCAAATATTGATATTATATAACTGTAGAAACTAAGTATTAACTTAGTTCAAACTGAACTTGTTCATACAAAGTTACCCCTAAGTTGTCATTGGGGACTTACTAACCAAACTTCACCCCAAATGGGACCGGGGGTAACCACCAATTGATTCAAAAGAAAAAAAAAGTGGGTTTGATAAACACTTTCACTAGACACTGGGGGGATTATCTTCATCAGCAGAAGGAGCGGCTTGATATGGAAAGGGTTGGGCAGCAGCTTCATTAGGCACGATTTCATCACCTATTGGAACTTCAACTTCAGGTGATGAAATTTTTTGACTTTGCCGAGACTTTTCGATTGTCTCCTTGGTTTTGGCAATTTCAGCTTGTAAGTCAAAATTTTCTTGGCCCATTTCTGTCAATATATCAAGTCGGGCATTCAAATAAGCCCAACTCACATCGACAACTGCTTTATCCTCGAGAGCTTTGTAATCCTTCTCCCATTGTTCAACATTCGCTCTCAGCTCATCTCTTTCAACCACGACAACATCATAAGAAGTCTGCAAAGGGATCTTTCCAGAAATTGAATCTTGTTTGAAGTTTCACGGAGGTCTTCTTGAGTTTCAGTAAGTGATTGCACAAGTTCACTAGCAGAAGCCTCCTTCTGGTCCAGCAAAGCTTTCAAGCTTCTTATCTATTCAGTAGCATGGGAAAGTTGCTCCGCAAATGAAGATTCCAGGATGTTTTTATCTTTGCCTGCTTGACTTGATGAAGCCTTCCCAATGGCCAATTCTGCTGCTATCACTCTAACATGCTGCTCTAAGGTACACTTCTCCTCATTTACTGCTTCCATATCAAGTTGAAGGCTCTCAAATTGCTCCTTCTAGTTATCAGCCTCGGTATGATAGTCATTCATTAATTTCTCCTTATGGACGATCCATTTCATCAATTCTGTACCAATAAGATTGATCTGCACAAAAAGGAACATTTCTCTTGATGCATGCTGCTCCTTGTATACCTTTTTATTCCGTCCTTTGTCGGAAACCTCATCATCTGATGGAGAGTTGACGGCATTGTCCTCATGTAGTGTATCCACGACCTTCAAAGAAAGGAATTGTATCTCATGTCACCTTCGATGACATGAAACTTGCTATCTTGGATCGTGCCGGCCACGTTGACCGGGAGAATGATCTCCCCTTTTGTTGTATCGCTTGCCATGTTGAATCCATTGAAGACTAGAGAGGCGGGCACAACCTGGTTGAGTATTCCATGTTGCTCCACCACCCTCGACCTAATTATGTTTACCGAGCTACCTGGATCCACAAGCACACATTTAATTTGAAATTTATTCACAAAAAAAAAATTACCAATGCATCGTTATGAGGCTGAGACAAGGTCTCGGTATCCTCTTCGCTGAACGTGAGAGCGTCCTCAAGTATGTAACTCCGACTCCGCTTTTCCCTGGTGATGGATATTTTTATTCGTTTGACAATGGGTTCTTGTGGGATGTCGATTCCTCCAATGATCGGATGACGTGATATGGTTCTTCTGTTTTGTTTTTCCTGTTCGCCTCTCTTTCCCAAAATTGATTTTTAGCTCGGTCGCTGAGGAACTCTCGGAGATGCCTTTTACTGATTAGTCGGGCTACTTCTTCTCAGAGTTGTCTGTAATCTTCGGTCCTATGATCGTGTGTGCCGTGAAATTCGCACCAGGTTAGGGTTCCTTTGTGAAGGATCCGATAGTATGGGCTTTGGCCACCTGGTATCTTTGATTTTACCTATGCCTGACACGATGTCTGAAATATCAACGTTGAAGTTGTACTTAGAGAACCAGGGTGCCTCCACCGGCCCTGTGTGTCTGTCGAACCCAGCTTTATTCATGAGTCCCCAAGAATTCTGACCTCGATCCATCCTTCGTTTCGAGGTATGTTGTGCCTCGGGGCATTTTTTCGATCTTCAGTATATTGTTGGTACCTTTCTTTGTTTGGCCTTGGTTCCTTTTCAAGGAGCCTACTAGGAGACACTAAGCCCGAGGGGGCTCCCAGATGGTCTTCCTCGACCCTGTTCTTTGACAGATACCGGTTGTGGACATCCGCCCAAGTTATGGCGTGATATTCAACCAAGTTCTGCTTTAGCTGCTACGAAGCTATCGAGCTCCGTTCGTTCAAACCTTGAGTGAAGTCCTGCACCGCCGAGTCATCGGAGACTTTGGTAATTCCATTCACTCCATTTGAAATCTAGATACAAACTTCCTTAGCATCTCATTTTCTCTCTATTTTATTTTGAAGACGTCGGATTTTCTTATAGCAACTTTGATGGCACCGACATGTGCCTTTATGAAAGAGTCTGCCAGCATGGCAAACAATTCTATTGAGTTCGGGGATAGGTTGTGATTCCACATCGTGGCCCCCTTTGATAGTGTTTCTCCGAAAATATTCAACAGGACAGATTCAATCATGTCGTCCTTCAGGTCATTTCCTTTTAAAGCAGAAGTGGAAGCAGTGATGTGCTCGTTGGGTTCTGAGGTCCCAATGTACTTCAGGAGATCGGGCATTCTGAATTTATTCGAGATGGTCTTTGGAGCAGCACTCGATGGGAATGGATTTTGCACAAACGTTTTTGAATCTACAGCCTTCAGGATTGGGGTTGCGCCCGGGATCTGATCGACCCTCGAGTTGTAGGTATCTACCTTTTTGCCGTTGTTTTCTATCTTCTTTTCGCCTGATTCAATCCTCTTTTTGAGGTCCTCGAGCATTATCAATATAGCGGGGTCGGTTGCTGACTCATTATTGCTCGATCTTTCTGGTGCCTGCTCGACTCGAGAAGCCGCATCCGGTGGCGCTGTGCTTGGGGATTTTTTATGGCTTTGTAGTTGAGTAATAGCCATTTGTTGTGCCCGTAACATTTCAAAAATAACATGAAGGCTAACCTCTCTTTCATCGCGAGCTAGAGTTTTCTAAGCTTCCTGTTAGTTTCCCCGGCGTATATTTCCATCGGTATGGGAGCTTATATCAACATGCTGGGTGTTGCGTGAGCCCACATCCACGGGGATTGGCTCTGGAGTACCCTCAGGGTTTTACAGTGGTACACCAACGCCTAAAACAGCTAAATCATTCTCTACATGCTCTTCGAGATCGTTGTTTTCATGTGCATTCACTGAGTTAGACATTTTGACCTGAAACCAAAGTTTCTTGGACAAGAAAAAGTGTGAAGAATAACTTGTGTTTCAGTAAACCAGCAGTAAAACAATCAGTATTATTTTTAGCACCAAGGTGGGCGCCAAACTGTTTACCTTTAAAATGGTAATTGCAATTATATTTTAATTTGTGGTTCTAAAAATATGTGATTTTATTTAATACCAGTTGTTAGGAAATAGATGCTAAGTGTGAATTAGAAAAATGAGATAATAGATAAGGGCTGTGGTGTTATGTCAACCAAACAGTCTTGAGACGAGGTCTTGAGCTGGCCGAAACTGGGCCTCAGGGTCGAGCTAATATGCTTGACTGGGGATGATCGATGAAGGACTAACAACTTAATGGGCCTCGAGAATATCCTCTTTATGATCAATAATGAGAAATAAATTAAGAACCAATGAAACGCAATGAATGTACGCAATAAATCAATGGAACAATATGAGAGTATGTTTAAGTTAGAGAGAAGAGAATGTTCTAATTCTTGTATTGAATATCATGTGCCCAAAAAAAGACAAGGGTCCCCTTTATATAGAAGGGGAAATCCCAACATAGTAAATATGTAATTATAACAAAGAAATGCAGCTGGTATAGCTAATTAATGTCATGGTACGGACTTGTACTATTCTTGCAGACTTGGTGAGCTATAACCACGTGTCATTTGAGGAATTTTCCGCTTTTTCATGATGGTCACCGATTTATATTTTCCTGAGGTCAAGCATGGGGAATCCTCGATA